>LNAC01000171.1:1103451-1141809 GCA_002007465.1 Ailurus styani
AGCCACTATGGAAAACACTGTGGAGTTTCCTTAAAAAAAAAAAAAAAAAAAAACTGAAGAGAGAACTGCCATATGACCTAGTAATTGCACTTCTGGGTATGTGCCCAAAGAAAATGAAAACACTAGTTCAAAAAGACATTGGCATCCACGTGTTTACTGTAGCATTATTTACAATGGCCAAAATATCGAAGCCACCTCAGTGTCCATCAGTAGATGAATGGATAAAGATTTGGTATAATATATATGTAATGTATATATATTAGCCATAAAAAACCGAAATCTTGCTTTTTGTGACAACATGGATGGACCTAGAGGGTATCATGCTAAATGAAATGAGTCAGGGAGGGAAAGACAAGTATCATATGATCTCACTTACGTATTAAACCTGAAAAGCAAAACAAATGAACAAGCAAAATAGACTCATAAATACAGAGAACAAACTGATGGCTGCTGGATGGGAGTAGGGTGGGGAGCTGGACAAACTAGGTGGAGGAGATTAAGAGGTATAGCCTTCGGGTTACAAAATAAGTAAGAGATGGGGATCTAATGTATGGCACAGAGAATATATAGTGACAGACGGTAACTAAACTTACGTGGTGACCATTTGTAACACAGATATGTAACAAATCACTATGTTGTAGGCCTGGAACTAATATAATATTCTATGTCAATTATACTTCAATTAGGAAAAAAAAGCTCGGAGCTATATGGTCATAAGGGATAAGAAATGTAAATTTCAAATTGCAGAACCATAATCTTTTGCTGAGAAGTAGGAAGAGATGAGCAACAAAAAAATTTTCTATATTATAACATTCAAGCCCCCTGCTCAAGACCCTCTACTTATTCTGGAAGCTTCAGAGACTGGTTCTCTCAATCTGGTTGGCTGAGGTGAGTGCGGTGAGTCCCCACTTGTTTTTCCAGCAACACTGACATTTTGTCTCGACTTGGCTGGTCACCAGATCTAAGACATCTGAGAATTGGATGAGATTGGTATCACACCTCTCATCTCCACTAGAACAGAATTTGAAGATCACCGAAGAGAAAAGAATCCTACGCCCAGTATCATTCATCTGCCAGGATGAAAGAAATGCCAACCGAAGTGCCCGTTCTAAGGAATATACTCAAGAACTCACTCTAACGGAATAATGGTAAGATCAGAGTCAAGTCCTGAAATAGGGAAGAGGAAGAATATATAAGAAACGATGGCAAACAATGACCATTCTCACCTGTGGCCAAATCTAAGTGGGGGAAGGTAAAACAGGAAGTAGGAGACAAACCACAGGACAAAACTAAGCAAGAGCTTAGAAATAAGCTCACGAGCTGTCTCAGCAAAATTTGGGATTTGGCGAGAGGTGGCCGCAGGAAGAGATGAGGACCAAAGACCTCCTGTCATGGGGGAGGAGACTTTTTAGTGGGACATGGTTAATATTTATATTTGAGACAGCAATACAGAAATGTTAATTTAAATGTAAATGTAAATGGGTAAAGTTTGGAAAATAACTGTTAGCAGAATGGAGACACAGGCAGGAACTTTCAAGAGAAGAGGAAAAAGCTAGAAAGAAAAAGGGAGAAAAAAATCACAAAGTTTCACAAACCATAAATATTCAATAAGACAGAAGTGAACGTGCGAAGTCTATGCAACTATGATAAATGTGCAGTGTGACTTCTTCCACCAAAGAAGGGAAGCTGATAAAAGAAAGATCTTAAATAACAGAGTAGGCAAAAGTAAGCCAGGCACATGTAAATAAATATAAAGCAGGACTTAGAATATTATCAAGAGATAAAGTATAATTTAAGGTCAAAAGTTACTGAATGGAAAAAACAGGTATAGAAAAAAGGAAATAAAGGTAAAATCGATGAAGAACATATAACAACCACGAACTCGTACACCTCAAACAACAATGGGGCAAGGTATAATAAAACAAAATACCCTAGTAGTTAGAAGAAATGCTTGGTTAAAAAGAAAAAATAACCATGCTGAGAGGTTAACAAATACTTCTTTCGAAATTTATCAAATAGACAAAAACAGAAGAAGATTAGAAGAACTGAATAATGAAGTCAATGTACTTGTTTTTTTTTTTTTTAAAGATTTTATTTATTTATTTGAGAGAGAGAGTGCACATGCGTTGTGGGGTGGGGGGTTGGTGGAGAGCAGAGGGAGAAGGAGAAGCAGACTCCCACTGAGCAGGGAGCTGGATGGATGATGTTGATGCTAGGCTCAGTCCCAGGATCCTGAGATCATGACCCAAGCTGAAGGCAGGCGCTTAATGGACTGAGCCACCTGGGTGCCACACCCCTCCCCCTGCCTCTTTAAAAAAGATTTTGTTTATTTATTTATTAAAGATTGTATTTATTTATTAGAGAGAGAGAGAGAACGAGCAGAGGAGGGGCAGAGGGAGAGGGAGAAGCAGACTCCCCCTGAGCAGGGAAGTCTCATGTGGGGCTGGATCCCAGGACCCTGGGGTCCTGACCTGAGCCGAAGGCAGACACTTAACCGACTGAGCTACCCAGGTGTCCTTAAAGATTTTATTTAGAATGTTAATTTTTTTAACAGGCTTATTTCATAGATACCTGTCAGTCATAGTAAAAACTGGTCACGTGCATGGCCATAAAAAGAACTAATAAATTACAAGGGTGCCCGGGTGGCTCAGTCAGTTAAATATCTTCCTTCAGCTCAGGTCCCGATCCCAGGGTCCTGGGATTGAAGTCCGCATGGGCATCATCCATGGGGCTCCCTTCTTCTCCCTCTGCCCCTCCCCACCACGTGTTCTCTCTCTCAAATAAAATCTTTTTAAAAAAACTAATAAATTACGAAAAACACGTATTTTCACAGATCACATCCTCAGGCCCATGAATATCAGAAACTATAATCCCAAATACAGTTCCCCACATTGTAACTTCTTGAAAAATAAGAAACGTTCCTTTCTATAACCCTTGAATTCTGTCCCGACAACCCACCAAACCAAGTAACCCACCTTGAAACTGAAATAGCAAAGCATCTAGAAACTTAGAAAAGGAGACTTCATATGCAAATCTACAGGGAGATGGATATGGCGAACATTTTTAAAAGACCCCAAAATAGGCAAAGAAGATAGACTGGGTGTCGTATCTCTTCTCTGCTCTGGGTCATCTAATTCTCTGGATATTCGTGCCTTTTGCTGTTTTTGAGATATTTTACCACCTTGTGAGGCACGGAAACATATAATAAGGCAAAGAACTCATCACAGGCACGCGAACGCACTTCGTCCCGGTGGAAAGCCCCAGATGTTGCCATGGAGACATTGAGCCGCTCTGGACGCGTGTGAATTCAGTGTCACATTTCTGACTGCCAATCTAATATACGTGCACTGAATTCTCCCGTGAGCCTGTTGGAGCCTGTTGAAACCAATGCCCTCATTCATATTTTCATGACAGTTCATCCATTAACATTTTACATTCGTATGACACTCATGATTGGAATTTTTAAAAAATGATCTTTTAACAAAGGGTGAGGTCATTATGGAAGATACGTAGCTTTAAATGCTTTCATCATGAAAGGCTGAAAATCAGTGAACTTATAGGAACTTAGAATAAAAAAAAAAACAGAAAGAAAAGCAGGAAAGAGATCTAATAAAAAGAGAAAAGCCGAAATGAATAAAATGGATGAGGGCAAAGAGAGTAACTAACAGCAAAAGCTTTCATGCGGATATTTTTGCTTTTACTTTAATACAAATGAAAAATAGATAAACACTTTGACAAACAAAGGAGAAGACTGACAATATAAAAAAACAAAAACAGAAGCCCTCTTTCGTCTGAAACCGAGAGCAGTAAGAAAGCTGACAGACCCCTCAAAATGCCAAACATTTAAAAAACTCATTTTAGGGCGCCTGGGTGGCTCAGTGGGTTAAAGCCTCTGCCTTCGGCTCAGGTCATGATCTCAGGGTCCTCGGATTGAGGCCCGCATCGGGCTCCCTGCTCAGCAGGGAGCCTGCTTCCCCCTCTCTCTCTCTGCCTGCCTCTCTGCCTCCTTGTGATCCCTCTCCCTCTGTGAAATAAATAAATAAAAATCTTTAAAAAAAACTCATTTTAAGAGAATGTTAAATGGAATGTGAAATCCAGAGCAAAATGAATAATTTTTTATTTTGCAAAATAAAAATGACCCAAATTGAGCCACACGGGCTGTAAAACGCAGACTGGTCATTGTGGAAAAGGCAGGGAAGATTTTTTAAGGATGTGCCACGAGAGAGGGCAGCAGCATGCATCATAAATGGATCCTTCCTGACATAGCAAAGCTATTGCTAAATCGCTGAAAAAGAAGGAAAGAGCCCCAATTTATTTCCAGAGTAGCATCACTTACAACAAACAAGCAAAAATCAGACACAGCACGAAAAAGAATCCCAGAGATCAACTGCACTTATGCATGGAGTTGTACAACTTTCAAGCCAAATACCATAATTGCAACCCAAGCAGAGTGTTTGTTAGAAGCTTAAGTCCACACGACCGACCCAGGGCTTGTTCAGGAAAGCAAGGTGATTCGGTACCAGGCTCTACGAATTCACTACATCAACAGACTTAAGTGCAAAACCCAAGGAGTTATGTCAAAAGACACCGAAAAGATATTTGATAAAATTTAGCAAACTACTCTAATACAAACTCTAAGTGAAAATTGAAGTAGAAGAAAATGACCCAGGTCCTAGAAAAACCACCACTCAAAGGAACAGTGTATCTTATATTAACCTGGGAAATTCTGAAGCCATTCACATTAAAACTGGAGACACGAAAGACTGTCAGCTGTATTAGCTTTGTTTGGAGGCTGAGGCTAATAGCAATGGGACAAGGAAACAATCGAAGTAGTATAAATATTACAGGAAAAAACAACCTGGAAATGAGATGACTGTATCATAATCATTGTAAGTTCTATTTATCAGAGACCAAGAGTTTCTAATGAATATGTATTGTTAATTAATAAGAATTTTCTTTTAAAGATTTTGTTCTTAAGTAATCACTCCATCCAATATGGGACTTGAACTTACAACCCCAAGATCAAGAGTCTCACGCTTTACCAACTGAGCCAGCTAGGTGCCCCAGTTAATAAGAAATTTTGCTAAGGGAGCTCAATATAGACAAATATACCAAATATAGCTATTCTTTGTATGTTTGCAACTATTTTAATGTGGAAAAAAATCTTATTTATAATTATAATAAAATTATACAATAATAAAGAAATATGGGCCGCATATCATAAGAACAGATTATATATGAAGAAAACTATATATCTAATGGTTACCTCAGGATTTGAATAAAGGTTTTTGGGTGTAAGATTCAACATATTTTAAAAAGTCATTCTTTGAATAAGTTCAACATCACATGGATCCATTTCTAATAATTCTCAAAAGGTTTTCTGGGGGGCCCCTGAGAAGTACTGGATAAAATGATAGTTCATTTGCAAGAATGAGTATCTAGGAATTGCTAAGAAAACTTTTGAAAAGAATAGCTAGAGGGAGGCTTTGTGATCCTAAAACACAGTGAGGCTCACCTTAATGCTAATATAATAAGATGTGTGCTGTTGGCAAACCAGGCAAGATATAAGGATCAGTGAGACAAAGCAGGGTTTCCAGAAACAGATCCAAGCATATTTTAGAACTTCCATTTACAGGTGAAATTAGGATTTCTGTAGTGAGGAAAATAATATTTTATTTAAAAAATGGTTGTGTCATATTCTCACCAAATTCTCATGTCATATGTGCATAAATAGGAATTTTTGCTGCAGTAAGTTGCTAACTAAAAACAAACAATAAATACATTAAAGACAAAAGAAAACCCCTTTTTTTCATCTCAGGGGAAGAGATGACTGTCCTAGAAAAAACAGGAGCCCTAAGTGAAACAATAAAAGGCTGACTATAGGAAAAGAGAGTTCTTTCTGTGAGGTGACAGCACCACAGGAACAGTCAGAAGACAAAGGACAGGAGGGGAGGAAAGGTGACAGACATGAGATCATATCCCCTGTGTCCAACAACCCAAGGAGAAACATGAGGGAGAATACGTTTGAGGTTCACAGACAAGAAAAATGCCAATGATCAACAAGTCTATATAGAGATGTCACAGAAATGCAGATCAAAACACGAGCTAGGGAAATGCACAGAGCCCCGATGGTGCATTTCACTCATCAGACTGACAAAACTTTGAAAGACTGCTAACAGCCAGGATGGTGATAGCTGGGGCCGGGCAACGGAGGAGGCTACCATTTCAAAAGAAGCAATCTGAACCTATATGCAAGTACAAACTACAGACACTCGCTGTAACTCCAAAAGCACAACTGAATGTGAGCAATTGTGCAGGAGATTGACTGCTACCGTTTTTAATGGGAAATGAAAACTAAACGACCTGAATAATCACAAGTAGGGAGATGGTTGAATAATGCATGGTATGTTCACACTACTGTCTTTTGCTTAAAAAATGTTACAGATAGTCGTATTCACCCACAGTCCTTTTAATACATGGAATAGTAAGAGCAAATGCAGAGAAATATACATAGTATGATAAAATTACTAGAAAAATAGGAAAAAACCTTTTCTACATTATTGTTTTGAGTCTGTGTATGTCAGTATGAACACAGAGAAAACATTACTAAACTTGTGTAGAAGGAGAATAGGAAGGGCGCTAGAGATGACTGGCTTGGTTGTTGTATAATTCTGCATATAGTTTATTACAAGGAACACATTTTGCCATTGTGGTTTGTTAAAAAAAAATCCAATTATGCATGTGTGTGTGTGTGTGTATGTGTGTGTGTGTGTGTATGCATGTATAGGTGTGTATGGAGGGCAGCAGCTAGCAGAAGATATAAATATATAAAAGGAAATATATAAGCAGAAAATAGTATGCTCGATTCAAACCCAATTCTATAACTGGAGTAGAAACCATACATACATAAACATAGAAACAAAGAAAGTCCATCATAAAAGGAAATGCATCAAAATGGTCCCAATTTTTATGTCTGGATAGTAAGATTACTAGTGACTTTAATTTTAAATTTTTAAAATTTTTATTTTTTGAAAGGAAGATTTTATTTATTTACAGAGAAGGTGTGCACAGGGTGGAGGGGAGGGGGAGGGGGAGAGAGAATCTCAATCAGACTTGATGCTTAGTGCAGAGCCTGAGGTGGGGCTTGACCCCATGACCCCAAGATCCCCACCTGAGCAGAAACCAAGAGTCAGATGCTTAACTGATTAAGCCACCCCAGTGCCCCAACTTTAATTTTTTAGAAAAATATAATGTGTTTATATCTTTTCTACCTTGAATGCACACACATTTCTAATAAGGGAAAAAAAATCCTTTAAAAGTTGAAGAGGCATTCTGGGAAAGAAAGATGTAGAAAACAGGTTCATGACAATAGAAATTTTCTGGCTAAATCTGAATAGCTAAATAGCTTCTTGAAGAGCTGTAGACTGGACACTTGGGTAGTGCAGTCAGTTAAGCATCTGACTCTTGGGTTTGGGTCAGATCACAATCTTGGGGCCTTGAGATAGAGCTTTGTGTCAGGCTCTGTGCTGCTGGTGGAGCCTGCTTAAGATTGTCTCTCCCTCACCCTCTGCCCCTCCAGTGCTCTCCATCTCAGTAAAAAAAAAAAAAAAAAGAGCTGTAGCAATAATTCTAAAGCAGTGAAATTATTAAAATATTAACATAGCATGCCAAAGGTTTTTCATTTTCTTGCCAAACCATAGTTAATGACTCATTATTACCATTACTAATATGAAAATAAATTGTGGCAATCCCCCCATGTTCAAATATTAAGGATCAAAGAAAGAAAGGAGACAACTCTATAGTTATTTCATAAGGGAAGCTGATTTTCTTATTCCAACAGGCAAATCCTGAAGGTTTCCACATCACGACATTTTGTGTATTTCCTTAGTTTGTTATTACCAAAGAAAAAGGGAGGGGGTAGGGGCGCCTGGGTGGCTCAGTGGGTTAAAGCCTCTGCCTTCGGCTCAGGTCATGATCTCAGGGTCCTGGGATCCAGGCCCACATCGGGCTCTGGGGACCTGCTTCCTCCTCTCTCTCTGCCTGCCTCTCTGCCGACCTGTAATCTCTCTCTCTCTCTCTGTGTCAAATAAATAAATAAAATCTTTAAAAAAAGAAAAAGGGAGGGGGGATGGATAATATCTTTATCTAAAAGTGAGCTGATCTGCATGAGAATTTTAATGTTTGTGTGCTGGGAAAGTGAAAGTGATGAGGGCTCTGGTAAAAATGTAGGGGTTCTTCGGGTACCTGGGTGACTGATTTAGTTAAGCGACTGCCTTCGGCTCAGGTCATGATCCTAGGGTCCTCGGATCGAGCCCTCCGTGGGGCTCCTTACTCAGTGGGGAGCCTGCTTCTCCCTCTCCCTCTGCCTACCACTCCCTCTGCTTGTGCTCTCTCCTCCTTTGTCAAATAAGTAAATAAAATCTTAAAAAAAAAAAAGTAAGGATTCTTGTAACATTTTAAATATGCTTTCCTCACGGTTCCTTGCTGACACTCTGTGAGAGCATGTTTTCGTCATTCAATATGTATTAAGAGCCCACGATGAGTTGAAGATCATGGTAGAGGCTGGAAATCAGACTAGTTCATGCAGGGCTTTGGGTTTGAGCGTCGGTAATTCTAGCTTGCTCTCTGGCGCCACCTACTGACCAAACAGCATTTTAATTCTAAAACAACGTTTGAATTCCCCTTTCCTCGGGAGAGCCTACTTCTGAAAAACGTAGGTGCTTTTCCAATCCCTCTCGTCCAGTTCCTGGGATTGCACACATACTGATACTTAAAACAACAGTATCCTAGAAAGCCATCCTAAATGTTAGTAGAAACTCACATTATATTTGCATCTAAACAGAAATCTCAAGTTTCAAAATGGAAATGGTATCATCGGGTCGCCTTCGGCACCAGGCATACTTAAGTTGACTGTGAAGGTGATAAGACATTTGTATCATATCGATCCGAGGACTAAAAACCTTTGCTTCTTCAAATTCTCTCTAGTTATAGGTAATTCACACCCCATTATGCCCCAGTTATACTGTGACTCTAAAAAATCACTAACATTCAGTATGTTTTACTCACGTATCAATTTATTAGGAAACCATTCCTTTTTTTCTCAATAGCACTAAACAATTTTTTGGGGGGGGGGTCAAGTATCCATGTAACATTATGTAGAAAATGGTCCTCAGGCCAATAGATCTGTGTCCACGTACTAAAACAGTAATAGCCCAGACTTGGAGGGGGGAGTATTTCAGAATGGTGACTTCAGAGAGGTTGGGAAGTCTCCCACCTCCCACCCAAATTTAATGAGTTTGGAAAAAACACCCTTCTCAGAACTGGGAAATCAAGCCGGACAAAACAAAGGTATTCACTACTCACTGCACTGAATTCCAACCCCGCATGGGAAACATCCTGGCCACACCTGACACCAGAGCACGGGGACTCAGAGGTGGTCTCAACGTTATCACAAGCATTAAAAAAATTATAGTAAGCAGTATAAAATTACAATTTATTCCGAGGGGAGGCGTTTCCCAACAAGCCTTACAAACATTAAGAGCAAACCTCTCAGAGAACTCTATCTAGGACTTGCCGTTTTTGTCACTCCTTCCCCCCCTTTCTTTTGGTTTTTAGGTGCTAATCTGGTATGGAGTCGGCGGGACAGAGCAAGGCCGGGTGGGCTCCCCCCTGAATGATGGAGTAAGTCTGCTTGGGCAACTCCTGTTGGGAGGAGGAGGAGAAGATCGGCGGCGCTGTGGTGGACACCGCGATGTTCTGCCCTCCGTCGCTCACCACTGTCACTTCGGCTGTCCCCTCGTGAATCAAGGCATTAAGGCCTTCAAAGTCCGCGCACGCGATACCCGAACTGGTGATGAATGTCTGGTTGCCGGAGCCTTCCTGCGGGCTGCCGGGCGTGGTGGGGATGAGAGTCTGCTGCAGCGTGGCCCCATCGGCCTGCTCGTGAGTGGTCAGCAGGACCGCGGACTGGGTCATCGCGCCCGCCTCGCTGGGACACCCCGAGGGCTGAGGGGGGGCGATCAGATTGACCTGGCGCAGAATCTGCAGCCGGCTGTTGCCGGGGAGTTCCTCCGCGTTCTGCGCCACCAAGGCGGGGGGCACGATGTTCACGGCGGCCGCCGCCGCCTGGATGATGGTGTTGGCCTGCGGCACCTGGTGCCCCACGATGATCTTGACCCGCCCCTCGCTGAACGGCGGCACTTGGCTGGGCTGGAGCGGAACCTGCAGGTGGCCCACGGTGAGGGGCGCGGCCGGCTGCTTGCTGGGGTCGATCTGGAACTGCAGGACCGTCACGTCCGAGTTCTTATTCTCACTGTACTCACTGTGCTGCCTCTTGTGGCTGCGGAGCGAGTCCTCGCGCATGAACGAGGCATCGCAAATGTCACAGTGGAAAGTCTTCTTGGCGTCCAGCTTGGCCACCTGCCGGCTGCTCTGGCGGCCCGTGTCTTTCCTCTCCAAGGCCTCGCTCTTCACCACGTCCCCGTGGAACTTCTTCATGTGCTTGCTGAGGTTGCTGGGCTGCTTGGTGTCGAAGCTGCAGTAATGACACTTGAAGGGGCGGTCGGTGCAGTGGATGCGCTCGTGCACGCGCAGCGCCGCCTTGCTGGAGCAGGAGTAGCTGCACTCGGAACACTTCTCCGGATGCTCCGACTGGTGCACCCGGCTGTGCTTCCGGAGGGTGGCTTTGCTGTCACCCAGGAAGTCGCAGTGCGGACACTTGAAGTTATTCCCGCTGTGCTTGATGCGGACGTGCGACTTGAGGTTGCCCTTCATGGTGCAGCGGACATTGCAGAACTCGCACTTGAAAGGCTTCTCCCCCGAGTGCACGCGCATGTGCCTTTTCAAGTCCGAGCTGATTTTGAACTTGGCGCTACAGAGCCAGCACTGGAAGGGGGCGTCCCCTGTCAACACAAGGTGAGTTTCGATAAGAACAGGCAGGCAACAACCACAGCGGATCCCCCCGAAGCACACACCAGAAAATCGCTTATACCAAGGCAGGCGGGTGGAGACTTTCCTACCGCAGCTGCTAGTAGCCCCTGGGAGGAAAAAAAAAGGGGGGCGGGGTGGGATTGGGGGGGGCTTCTTTTCTTTCCCCAAACCTAAACCACCAGCACCGTCATAAAAACCCACAAGAAAAACGGGAGATTGAAAAGAGCTATTCAATTGCCCCAAATAAAAGAATGTTTGTGAATATACTTATGTTCTTTAAAACCACCAAGCTATGGTTCAATTTTGCTACTGTGCCCGTTCTGCTAGTTAATGGTTCACAGTTGCGTAAATTTTGCACAATCCGTTGATTTTGATTGAGTTACATGTTGTAACAGATTCAAGGACACATTTTGGAATCAGTCAGCTCCACGCTCACTCATCAGAATAGTCTTTATAAAGTGATCGCAACGCTCAGCTTACACTTCATGCAGATTTTTATTAATAAAGACGTGTTTATTGCACAAAATTTATTTATCCCACATTGCCAGCTGCGTTCTTTACTTGTGAAGTTACGAAATCCAGCTGCTTGATTTTTATTTTTTTATTCATAGTCGCTGAAAGATGAGCAGGGAAGTGAAATTGCAAACATCTGAATACACAGGACACTCCGAATTTGTTTCCTCAATGAATGGCAAGTCCGAATTATCTAAGGCACCGAGAGTTCAAGCAAACTGGTGACCCCGCCCATTTCAATATTGTTGAAGCAAGCAAAGTAGCAGCTAACATTCTTCGGCTGCTTCCAGGATGCCAGGCTCTCTGCTCAGCACTCCACCGGAATGGTCTCATCTGATGCTCCCAACATTCCCACGAGGTGGGTACTATTATCAGTATTATTCTTAACGCTACTGTACACATGAGGCCTAGAGAGACTACATTAACTTGTTCACCGTCACCCAGTAGTACGTAGCGGGGCTTGGATTCCTTCCAACCCAGGCTGGCTCCAAAGCTGGTATTCTTAGATGCTGGGTAATTATCTGTGCATATGATTGATGTTCGTAAGCTCAAAGATGAGCTCGTGTTCCGGCTTTTTGGTATAAGTTCTAAAACATCATAAGCTGCTTAATAAATGCAAGTAAGTAAAGATGGCAGGGAGCAAATTTAACAAGCTTCTAGAAAACCGAGAAGCTCAAACCTAAACCATGCTTTGTATGACTGAATACCACCAAGATCATGCACACTAAGTTCTAGAACAAGGAATGGTTAAGCTATAGCCTGGGGGCCAGATGTGGCCCCCAGCCTGTTTTTATAAATAAAGTTTTATTGGAATCTAGCCACACACATTTGTTCATGTGTTACTTATGGTTGCTTTACGCTACAAAGGCAGAGGTGAGCAATTGTGATAGAGACTGTATGGCTTGCAAAGCCTGAAGCATTTACTATTTGGCCTTTTACAGAAAGTTTGTTGACTCCTGCCTTGGAATCTTTTTCTTAACCTCTTTTATGCCAGCAACTCCTTTTGGCAGTTTAGTGGAGCCCATGGACCCTTCCTTAGAATAATGGTTAAATACACAAAGTAAACTAAAATAAAAATCAATAGGAATGCAAAAGAAACCAAGTCTATTGAAATAGTTATATAGAAAATTAAAGGAAAAAATTCATGATATAACAATGTGTGTGCTTTATTAAAGTCTTTTTTTTCTTTTTTCTTTTTTTTTTTAAAGTAATCTCTACACCCAACATGAGGCTTGAACTTAAGATTGCAAGATCAAGAGTCATCTGCTCCACCAACTGAGCCAGCCAGGTGTCCCTATGTGCGCTTTATTAATGCATTATATAAGAAGATCTAGTGGTGGATCTGTAACTATAATGATTTCTAAATAGAAAAGAGCATAAATGATATATTGATGCATCTCCAACAACTGTTATGAAAAGATCTGTGATTTCCACTGGCGGCAAGTTCATACGCATTATTCTCAGATCAATTGCCAATTTTCATAATTGAAGGACATGCCCAATTTCAATACAGGTTAGTGAAAATGAAGATGTAATTTTTTTTTCCCATCCAAGTGCATGGACTGTCTAAAGTCTATTCATGGATCCCTGAGTGAAGGTACCTATGGAAGGAGGAATCCCTGTTCCGGAATATCCTACTAAGGTTTCCCACTACATCCCTGCCCAAATTAATGACAGTCTTTTTACCTTTTTTTTTTTTAAGCCATCAGCAGAGGTGGAACCTAGAAACAATGGATAACCAAATCTCATAGCTGATTTGCAGAGTTAACAACACTTTTTGATATGAAAGCAAAGGTTTCAAATCCCTTGTCATTTTTTTTTTTAAATCACAGATTTCTTAACTGAGGCATACTGGTCAGTGATAGTTCCATGGGACCATGAGCACTGCAAAGCTAATACTATGTTTGTTCCTGCCCCCCACGTGATCCTCACAGTGTGTAGTACCTCATGGGGACTTAATGAATGTTGTTGAATGAATAAGCAATTGATATATTTAAGCTAACAGATCTTTCTTGAGTTTAGCTTGCTATGAAAACCACTGATGATGAAAATCTAAGCAATGAAAGGATAAAAACAAAATCCTATTAATTTTATGATTTGTAAAATTTCCTAAGTGCCATGGATTTCTAAAAGGGAAATGAACAGTCCATGGAGACACTGCATAAAGACACATTTAAATTTTTGAAAATTCAGCTTTTCTAGACCAACTTGAAGATGCTACTACCAATGGTAAGTCTATTCTTATAAGTCAAAATGATTCAGAACCACTTTGATAAACGAACGAGTCCTTCAGCCCCTCTAATATAGGCCGGGGAGATTTCTGAAGAAAATCAGTTGGCCATCAGTAATGCCCATCTCTTAGCTTGCTTTTATAGATTATAAAAATGTTCCCAAATCTCACCACCTCTCCCCGTAGCCATGGCCTCTGCCATGTGTGCAATTATGCATGTCTCTGGACAGCAGCAGGATGACCTGCCATGACTCTCAACAATCATGTGATTGGATTTGGTTGATGGTATTTTCAGTAGACTTGATACAAGTAATGGCTTGAAATGGGTCTGAACACTGGGTTTTGCAGCCACTGCCATGAGATGATCAAGGCTGGCTTAGCGTGCTGGTCCCAGGAGGAGGGTGGACAGACCAGTGGACGATGGCTCACAGCCAGGAGATTCTCAGATGTGTGAGTCCAGCCAAGATCAGAACTGCCGAGGTGACCCCCAGCGGACCCCCTGCACGCCAACAGCAAAGGCATGTCATCGTGTCCACTGAGGTTTTATGGGAGTACGTGTTACGCTGCATTAGTGTGAAAACGGAGAGCGAATACAGAGATTGGTATCTTGAAACAAGAGTGCTGCCATAACAGAAAATTAAAATATGTGGCATTGGCTTTGGGACCAGGCGGCAAGAAAAGACTAGAGAAATGGCAGGGCGCACTATTTCATGGCAAACATTTGGTCCAACTGTCACCTGCAGTTAAGTTAGAAGATAGAGAATATAATACACCTGTTGAATTTGGGACTTGAGCAAAGAGATTAATTCTGGGCAGAACAGTGAAAGAGCCTTACAAGCAGCATATGATGAGGTCCTCTAAGGAAGAGACAAACTCACACAAGAACTGGCCATTTTCTAAATGGAATATAGAGAGAATAAAGCAAACCAAAGACATGCTGCATTAGGTAACATTTCTCACCTCCAACCAGCAAAGGGTTTTCAAAGTAAGACAGAAGCCAGGGGACAACGGTTATATCCAGGGATGTGATCTCAGGGGGAGACCAAATGAGAAATGAGTGTGAAATGTAAGGTTCTTCATTAAAATCTCCAAAAGAATTAAGTGGGTGCCAAGCAGGTTCTCCAGCTGGACAAGGATTCCTAGGAACGTCAAGGGATTCAGCCACAGAAGGTTAGATGCCAAATGCCTACAGTGGGGTTCAGAGGAACGGAGCGTCTCTGAAAGAATCGTGGGCGTGGCTTTCAGCACACAGACACACAGGAAACTCACAAAATTTTGCACACGGCTCGACCAGCAAACCTGTCATCCCCATCGACTAAAAAGAGCCCGACTTTTGGTAGGTGGGAAGCACAGCTGAGAAAGTTTCACAAAGGTACTTATTCCGTGACTTTTTGGAAGTGGCTCAGGCGGCTGATGGGAAGATGCTGCAGCGGGCAGAGTCAGGAACCAGGGAGCTGAGCCGAATCAGGGAACGTTCCCTGGCCCCAGAGGGAGGGGACCTAGGGGCGTGTGCCCAGAGGGGTTTCCAAAATCCGTGCAGCTGGGACTGCCAAGTGCCTCCCATCCTTCTGTTTTCGAACAGCAGGATTACTGGAATTACTCTGGCTCCGTGTCACCACTGGACATCGGGACTGGAGGAACAGACGACTTGTCTTTTTACTTCAAATGAACTCCAGGACAAAAGAAGCCATAGCTGCACTCGGTGGATATCATGGGATCCTGATGCTTGAGCCTGATCCTGTGATGGGGTGTGACTTGTGTGGGTCTTAGGAAGGCGTGATTGCATCCACCTGTCCGAGTTGTGTGTGACAATGTGGTGGACGGTGGTGGTTTGCAAAAGGGTCCTAATTCTTTACCCTTCCTCCTATCTCTGGCCTCTGCCCTGTAACCTCGTGGTAACCTCCCACCATGGGTAAGCCCAGCCCCATCCCTGACGTCAGGCTCCACCACATAGCCTGCTCTAGCCAATGGGATACAAACAGAGGCTGGAAATTACCCACCAGGATGTGCTTGCTTGTACCCCTGCCACTGTCATGACAAGGACAAGCCTCGGATAGCCCACTGGTTCAAAAGGAGGATGGGAGGCATGTGGAGCAGAGCCGGACCACCCCAGCTAAGGCAAGTGGACAGCCAGCTAACTACAGGCAGCCAATCCCCAGCCAAGGTCAGTGGACACCCAGCCTTTCGCCCCACATGTGATTGAGCCCGGTCAAGATCACCTGAGTGTCTAGCCAACTGACTAGACCTGAAGTGTGTGAGCAAAAGTCAATTATAATTGCCACTGAGGTTTTGTTGCGGTTGTTACACAGCATCATTGTATCCACAGCTAACCGATACACTTGCCAAAAGGAAACATCAACGACTTGTTAAGTGACCTCCCCTGCTGAGTTTTTCCATGAAGCTGTCCCAGGCTGAACTAATCTGAATATATTTCAAAAATGATCAGAATGCGGAAACTATGCGGAAATTAAAAACGCGTTGTTTACATTTCTCTTGCGATTTCATTTAGCTCACCTCCTCATTCAACACTTTACTAGTGAATAAGTTATGGAGTTGCATAAAGATAGAGATGAGGTCATAAGCTCAACGTTTTTTTCCCTCATTGAGAGAGGCTCTTCTGGGTGGACGCAAAACGAACCCTTGAACCGTGCAATGAGCAGATGTCCCCCGTTCGTGTACTTAGATGGTGCTTCAGTGCTTTGGGGCGCTTTTCAGTAGCTGGCGGTAAGGAGCCCAGCGTGTGAGCAGCAGGAGGGACCTACCTGTGTGGGACCGCAGGTGGACGGTGAGCTGGCTGGAGTTGCGGCTGGCATAGGGGCACAGCTGGCATTTGAAGGGCCGCTCATCCGAGTGGATCCGCAGGTGCTTGTTGAGGCTGCTGCTGTCGGCTGCAGCATAGTCGCACGTCTTACACTTGTAGGGCTTCACGCCCGTGTGACAGCGCATGTGGGTCTTCAGCTTGTCCTTCCGGCTGAAGCACTTGCCACAGACTTCACACTTGTGGGGCTTGTCTCCTTCAAATACACACACACAGAGGGCATCAGAAAACAACACCGAAGAAGAAAAAGGCTCATTTCCCACCCCCCTGGCTGGATGGTGAGAGGAGTATGTGGTCACTGAAGAATATTCAGGAAACCCAAACGCTAGACGGAAAGATCTGCGAAGAGCTAGCATCCTGGGAGAGGAGGAAGTGTCTTCTACTTTGCCTCTTGCCATTTCTTAGTTTTTCCTACATCGAATATGAATTCCTTATTAATTAAAAATAGAAGGTGACTCCAATGTCTGAAGTAGAGCTAAGTAGAATAAGGAACTGTTCCTTGTCTCCTTCTGTTCTCTCCTTTTCTCTTTTTCTGACAGACACACCCTAAAGCTCAGAGGCTCTAAGTTTTCAGAGAGCTCCTGGCTGAGCTCCAGGCTACCTTCCCCAGCCCGTCCCATAGCCAGGAGTCATTCTGCAGCACGGTCCTCACCAATGAAATGGCAGAGAGGGTCAATGTGTCCCTTCTGCAAAGCGACATTGCCTGCCTTTTACTTTCCTCTTTCTGCCCTTCCCAGCCGTTTCCGAGACATGGGGTGAACGCGCAGGTGAGGGCAGCTTGCCTGCAGACGGTTGCTCCTGTGACGTGATGTGCTTTAATGACGCAGAAGGAACTTAAGTCCCTGGCTGATCTCATAGGACAGAGCCGCCTACCTGCTCAGCTCTGGACAGTTACGTGAGAGAGACATAAAGCTCTTCCGCGTGAGGCGGGGTGGGGCTCTTTGTCACAGCAGCTTCATCTATACTCACTAATATACTTACTACCTGTGAATCACCACTGATTTTTTGAGTGATCTCTAATTATTTGTGTGTAATACTTTCTTGCACATAAAATAATTGTGATCATCTTGTCACATCATTACATCTCTACAACATGATTCATAAAGTGGAAGGATTTTACTGGATGGAGGTACCATAAATTATGGAACAAGTTCCCTACTTGGCCACCGAAAAGAATGAAGCAGACATGTACTACTGGTGTGGAAAGATGACCAATATTAAGGGGAAAACAGCAATTTGCAGTGATGGTATCTATAATATTAACTTAATAAGAGATGGAAAAGTAGATTCTGTGTGTTTTCAGGCCGAGGATTGGTTTACTAGAATGAGATACAGTAGACTACTAAGACATGTGACTTTGGGCTTATACTGAATAGGGAAGTGGGATCTGAGTCAGGATTTTCCCTTTTTACTTTACATTTACATACAAATTCCCATTTACTTTACTTTCCCCTTTTTACTTTACATCGTTTGGCTAAATCCTAAATAGCTAAATGCTAAAATCAATTGTCAGCCAAAGCTGATCACTACCATCATAGAGCAAATGTCTGGGATTTAAGAATATACCTAAAAGTTGGGCGCCTGGGTGGCTCAGTGGGTTAAAGCCTCTGCTTTCGGCCCAGGTCATGATCTCAGGGTCCTGGGATCGAGGCCCGCATCGGGCTCTCTGCTTGGCAGGGAGCCTGCTTCCCCCCCCCCTCTCTGCCTGCCTCTCTGCCTCCTTGTGATCTCTCTCCCGCTGTGAAATAAATAAATAAAATCTTTAAAAAAAAAAAAAAAGAATATACCTAAAAGTATATGAAAGATAATAATTACATTAATAAAAAATGTTAGTAGTCAAATTTAAAAATCCACAAACAAGAATTTCTCAGCAACAGTCAGCGGCTGATTAGTGCCGGTGGTCGCCAGGCTATATCTGGCACGCCAGGCGGCCGCCAGATGCTGGTACAGAAGGATGATTTCCGACTAGCTCTGCAGGTGGGGAGCCTGCTTGGGCTGCTCTTGGCCACACCCTCCTCTCTGAAAGTAACTAAGGTGAGGACACCTTGTCAACTCTCTGGCTGGAAAACATTATTGGAGTTGCTGCAGTCACACAGAAACTATCCCAGGACCCTAAGTTGGGCTACCCGCACATATAAGGTGCTTCCTGAAGATCGGCAGAGATGGACCTAAGGTCGCTGCTTCACTTACGTATTTAGAGTGTTTCCTGAAACCTCATGAATAATGACAGCAGTCTGCTCTGGCGAGGATGAACATGCTATCCTTGCCTCAATTGATGGGATTCATGCCAAGCCCATGTGGAGAGATTCTCTGTTTGGGACACTGAGAATGCTTACCCATACTTGAAACTTAATATTCTGATAACCAGAATACATCCAAATGACGTGACACCGTGAGGTTGGGTAGAACAGGATGGGGACCCCAGTGTGGCCAGCCCATCACTAGCCATGGCCAACAAATTCCAGAAATCGCTGCTGGAGATTTCATCTTCCAAAGGTGAGGCCGACTTTGGGCAATTAGTGACACCCCAGCTAAATGTCAGTGGATCCCTGCCTTACGCACATTTATACTCTCTGCACTCACTCTCTCATTTGAATTATGAGTATCTAACGCTTTGTTAAAAATAGTCTAAGCGCAGTTCCTTCTCCATTCAGAAAATCTGGGAGACATAAATATACTATATCAAAGAAAATTAAAATCACCAGAAATAAGTATATTTTTCTTTTCCCTACACCAACCTTTTCCTCTCCTTTTACTTTTTTTTTTTAAAGTAATCTCTACACCCCACATGGGGCTTGGACTCATGACCCCAAGATCAAGAGTCACACACTCTGCCAACTAAGCCTCCCAGGCACTCCGTCAATCTTTCCCTCTCCTTTATTTATTTATAAAGATTTTATTTATTTCTTTGAGAGAGAGTGCATGGCAGCGGGGGGGGGCAAAAGGGAGAAGCAGACTCCCCGCTGAGCAGGGAGCCCGACTCGGGGCTCCATCCCAGGACCCCGGGATCATGACCTGACTGAAGGCAGACACTTAACCAACTGAACCACCCAGGCGCCCCTTTCCTTCTCCTTTAAGAAAAATTTTTATGTATTAAATTTCACCTTCAAAATGGCAAAAATAACACATACACACATTCTGTATCCAGTGATACCATAAACATACATTTAAAAAAATGGACTATTTTTCCCCTTCTTTCTTTATCAATCATTACACATACACACACTTATAGGACCATCATGTCAAAATAAGAATACGTACCTTTAAATTTTAATTAATTCTGGCAGATTAATTGTCAGAATGGTTGGAGCTATTCACACTTCCACTAGCTCCTATCTGTCCCAGCATTGGATTTTATCACCTTATACGTCTTTTCAAAATCACGTACGGAAACAGCATCTGATTTTTATTGAATTTGTGACAACTGGCGAGGTTCCATGTCCTGTCACATATCTGACTTGTCCGGATCCCTGGCTCCTAGCACAGAGCACATACTCTGGGCAGACGTGCCACAGAAATGTCACTTACCAGTGTGAATTTTTAAATGACGCTCCATGTCCTTCATGCCATAGGCAGTCTTGAATTGGCAACCTTAAAAAGGCGAGAAAAGATTAATTACAAAGGGAAACATAGTAACCTAAGGGTGGAGAAACCTGGCAGAAACTTCCTTAACCAAGTGACGAGAGTAAACCCCACAGTAAGCGGGACAAAAGGGTTAACACGTGCCTCCCGATATGATGCCTCCAGAAGGACAGACATCATGTCTGTGCTTCCTGCCCAAATTGCAGAGCCTAAATCTCAATGAGGTTCAAACCCAAACTGAGGAACATTTCACAAAATAACTGGCCTGCACTTTGCAAAAATGTCTAGTCATGAAAGACAAAATTTAGGATTCAAGGAAACAAAAGAGATGGGAAAAGTCAAAGTAACATGCAATCATAAATTGGATCCCAAACCAGGGATAATGTTTTTTTTTGCTATAGAGAACAAGAGTGAGAAGCTAATAAAATCTTAATAAGGTCAGTGGTTTGATAAGTGTGTATAAATGTCAATTTCCTTTTTATTTTTTTAAAGTAAGCTCTCTGCCCAATGTGGGGTTTGAACTCACGACCCCGAGATTGAGTCTCATGCTCCTCCCACCAAGCCAGCCAGCTGCTCCTAAATGCTAATTTCCTGATTTTTGATGATTGTGTTATGGGTTATAAAAGAACTTCCTTGGTTCTAGGAAAAATACATTGAGGTATTTAGGGGTAAAGGGACATCACGTCTGCAACTTACTCTAAAATGGCTTTGGGGGAAAGTACGTATATATAGAAAGAATGATAAAGCAAATAACAATATGTTAACATTTGGGAAATCCAGAGGAAGGGCATACATAAATTTTTGTGCTATTTTTGCAGCTTTTCTGTGAGTCTGAAATTATTTCCAAATAAAACTTTTTTTGTTTTGTTTTAAAGGAAACAGCAATCTTTCTGGATATCTTCCTAAGCCATAGCACAGAACGAAAAATTCACAGTAACTTGGATCCTCATGAGTCCCATTTCAAAGGCCCGTGTCTGTAAAAAGTCTTTTTTCTTTTTTTTAAGATTTTATTTATTTATTGGACAGAGAGAGAGGGAGAGAGCACAAGCAGGGGGAGCGGCAGGCAGAGGGAGAGGGAGAAGCAGACTCCCTACCGAGCAGAGAGCCCGATGTGGGGCTCGATCCCAGGACCTGGGAATCATGACCTGAGCTGAAGGCAGATGCTTAACCCACTGGGCCACCCAGGCGCCCCTGTAAAAAGTCTTAGAGTCCACGTGCATGGTGACTAGGGACCGTGAGATAGGTCACATGTAATGATGTAAATGCTGGGGGAAGCGGACGTCTGATTTTTAAGTCAGGCAGTTTACAGCGTGTCTACATCCAGGTGTAGGAATTCTCGAGCTAGAGCCCTGAGATCCGGTATATGTCACATCCTCTATATTCACAGGACACAATGCAACCTTTACCTGGATAGCAACAGTTAAGCCTCTTCTGAGCAGGTGGTGCCGTGGGCTTTTTGGCACGGGACTTGGCAGGGAGAGAGATGACAGTGGCTGTCTGGTTTTCATTGCTTTCCGTGGGCAGATAAGTTTGATAGCCATGTTCAAAAACAAATTCTGGAGCTGAAACTAAAAGAAAGGATGATTATTAGTCTTTATAATATGAATACCGGACAGCTCTTCCCTTTGTCTACCTTCCTTTCTAGAGAACGAACAGGCTAAATTGCTTCCCCAGTCTCCTTTGCTGCTTGAGGGTAATCCTGTAACCCCATTTTAGTCAGTGAGACACTAGAGAACATCTGCTCGGGGGCTTCTGGAAAAGATTTTCTCTCTGACTTAAAAAAAAAGGGGGGGGGTGGAGGCAGTTGAGGAAAAGCTCATTTTTGCTGTCCTGGTTGCCCATTTCCTGTCTTTGCTGGAATGAGGACGTGATGCCTGGATCTGTGGCAGCCATTCTGTAACCATAGGGGAGAGGAAAAAAAACCTGATGTTGAGCCAGAGCTCTGAAACTATCCAGATTTATTAATTCTAGACTTATTAAATAAACAAGAAATGCCTCTGTCATCTATACCAGGCAAGCTGTCTACTATCTCCAGCCAAATGCATTTGGTATCTTCATAAGCTTTATCACAAAATCCTAACAAACAGCTGGAAAGAAACTGATCAAAGGGATTCTGGCCCAAACTACAAGTAATCTCTAAAAACACAAATATTCCTAAAGGAAATCCTTGTATTTTTTCTTTAAAAGATTTCATTTATTCATTAGAGAGAGAGAGACAGATGGGGGGGAGGGAGAGAGAGAGAGAGAGAGAGAGAGAGAGAGAGAGAGAGAGAGAGAGAGAATGGGCAAGGGGGAAAGGCACAAGGAGAAGCCGACTCCTGGCTGAGCCAAGAGCCGCATGTGAGGCTTGATCCCAGGACTTGGAGATCATGACTTGAACCACAGGCAGACACCCAAATACCTGAGCCACCCAGGCACCCCAAAATCCTTGTATTCTTACTGAAGTTTTCAGAGGGACGAAAAGAAAGACCAAACATCTTTATCATCTTTATCTTTATATTTATCATTATAAAAGATAAAATAGGCAGTCTCAAATTTCTTTTTCTGCTTATAAAATTTTCGTGACTACTTTGTCAACTAAATTTATGGTTTTGGGTTTGGAAATATTTTCTTCCTTTATTACACATAATTTGTCCCATGCAGATCTGGTTTCACAGGAGGAGTCAATATGACCAGTGGAGTTCTGTTCACTGGGTGAGTCTGTCAGGCTGAGAGGCCCTAACGATGACTTTGAAAGCCACTGCATGTTCTGTTTCCCAAACTTCAGTCCTCAAGGCACCACTTTCGGCATTTCTGCCACTGTATTTATAGAATATTCTTACTGAAATCGGCTTTGCCGATTTAGAATATTCTTACTGAAATCTTACCAATTTTGGCTTTGCCTTGAGCAGTAATATCCATGTCACAGGTCAGAGGTGCTAGTTACATGTTCTCTTAAAACAAACATCATCTTTCTTTGAATCTTAGCTCTTACAATCAGATGCACCATTATTTGATGTACAATAAAAAGCTGACGATTATTATGAAGCAATGATTTCATATTCCTCATTTTATATTTAATGAAATTCCCTAGAAATTGTGTATTTATGGAATGAATTATTTTCCATTTCTCTGGGCATCTGCCAGGAAACCCAGGCTCCTTATCTCCCCCTCTCGAGTGCCTCTGGCGATGACAGCATCACTGATGTGGGTCCAAGAGCACATGGGTTCTACCAGCATTTGTTATTCGATTAAATGGTTTTAGGGTTTCCATTGCAACGTGCAAGTGGCAGTTGAGTGGCTTTTGTTTAAAGTTGGCCTAAAGATTCTGACAAACGGATGTCTGTCTTCTCGCCAAGTCCCTTGGATGCCTGGGTCAACCACACCTGCCTCTTGCTGAAATGTTTCATCTACTCCGTGGGGTTTAGCTTTTGCTCTGGCTTCACTGCTCTGTTCGGTTCTCAAAGTGGGTTTCCCAGCCAGCCGCACCAGACCTAGGGAGGAACTTGCTACAAAGGCAGATCCTCAGGCCCCGCCCCAGCAACCTGTGTTCTCACAAGCCACCCAGGTTATTCGGATACGTGGTCAAGTTTGGGAACCAACGGCGTCCGCTGTTTTCTTCTACGTAGCTCGCAGTAAGACTTAACCCAACTCTGTCTAATGGAGGGAATTCCTCTCTCCTGGTTGTTTCTTTGCAAGAAGCGCAGCTCCAACAACAACCATTCGCTTCATTAATATCAAGTGGACCCCTGCTACTGTCTGCAAGCGTTTCTAGGAACACGGTTACTGCTCATCCGTAACCAGAAGCATTGCCCAATGTCTTGGAAGGTGTTTCAGTGACGAAACTCGATTCATGGAGTTCCCAAAAATGCACACCGCTCTGCCGAAGTGACAGAACATGTTCAACAAGGTTTGAGTTTGTTCACAGGCTCCCAAAGACATGCTTCTTTCTTTTCTTTTCTTTCTTTCTTTCTTTCTTTCTTTCTTTCTTTCTTTCTTTCTTTCTTTCTTTCTTTCTTTCTTTCCTTTTCTTTTTTTTTTTGTGATTGCCTCTTGGTTGACAGCAATCTCACTGATTCTGGCGTGCATCTCCACATCAGATGTGTTAAAATCTATTGATGAATTGATATGAGTCCAGGTCCGGCCACTTACTGGGTGTGTGACCATAGGCCAGGTACATAACCTCTCTCTCTTTTTTAAAGATTTATTTATTTATTTTAGAGACAGAGTGAGAGAGTGGGTGCAAGTGAGTGGGGGGGAAGGGCAAAGGGAGAGGGGGGAGAGAATCTCAAGCAGACTTGAGACTCACACTGTGCATAGAGCCCAACGTGGGGCTTGATCTCACAACCCTGAGACTGTGTCCTGAGCTGAAACCAAGAGTCAGATGCCTAACCAACTGAGCCACTCAGGTGTCCCTACGTAACCTCTTGGAGCCTCGCTTTCCATACCTGGGGAATGGGGACAATTTCTATCCCTATCTCTTTGGGCTGTTGTGAAGATTAAAAATCAGGCACACAACACTGTTAGTGCTACTGTCATTATTCACAGACTCATCCAGCAAATACTGACGGAGTACCTACTGTGTGCCAGGCACTGTTCTAGGCACTAGAAACATGTCAGTGAGCCAGAGGGACAGCAATCCCTCTGTTCATGGGGCTGACACTAGTTGGGAGTGGTGCAGGCAATAAATAATTTAAACATATGCTATACGGCTGGTAGAGACACAGAGCTTAATGCCACGGAGAGAAATAAAGCAGAGAAGGGGTGCAGGGAGTGCTGGGAGGCACGCAATTTTAAGTAGGGTGATGCATCAAGGCCTCAGGGAGAAGGTGACATTTTGGAATGTGGAAGCACGTAATTACTACTGGTTTCTGTTGCAGGTGGCTAGAAATCAACAGCCAACATAGGGGTCTTGGGCATCTGGATACCAAGTCTTGCTGGAGTCTCTTGGCTGGCTTTATAGACTGCCATCCTCTCCCACCCATCCCCCACTCCTGGCTTCTTCCCAGGATGCCCTGGGAACAGCAGGGCCTCCAGATACCCCAGGGAAAGGGTTCAAGTGGCTTTTGGTCACTGGGAGGCAGCCTCAGGCCCTTTAGGGGTCGGTGCATGATCTGATGTTAGAGTCGCACTCACTGCGTCCCACTGACCTGAGGCCAACTCTTTGCAAGAGCTCAGAGCCTCATCTCCTCCTCTGGTGTGGCTATTAAAGTCAAGTCCCACGTTTAGTGAGATCAGCCCCCCGTGCCCTCCAGGAGCTCACGGCCTCACACGTGCTGAGGGCTTTCGCTCTGCTTTTTTGCCTCCTGGGCATTTCCCTTGCTGTGCTGTGTGTCGGGGTGCATATCCGAGGGCCCGTCTGTTGCAGCGAGTCCTGGTCTGTCGTGGGAGCCCCTGAGGTGTTGCGGTTATGATGCTGCTTAAAAATGTAAGAGTGCTGTATGAATGTCACAGAGAACCAAGATCTTTCTCTCTGAGGTCGTACCCATCAGGGCCTGAACCGCCGGGCTCACGTGGACTTGTTCCACAAAGCTGTCCTTTGGATAACTGAAGGTGGTTTTCACATCTTCCAGCCCATTTGGCTTCTCCCTTACTTGAAAAACTCCACTTTGTTTTCTTTTCTTTTTTTAACTAAAAACTGTATATATATATGTTTTTAAGATTTTATATTTAAGTGATCTCTACACCCAATGTAGGGCTCGAACTCATGACCCCGAGATCAAGACTTGTGTGCTCTACCAACTGAGCCAGCCAGGCGCCCTGGATTGGGTTTTTTGTTTTTTGGGTTTTTTTTTGAAATAAAAGTAAACACTAATTGTAGAAAATCTACAGAGTACAGAATACGTGTAGGGAAGAAAAGAAAAGCTGCCGAAAGCGGCCAGGGCAATGTATCTCATGAAAATACACACCCCTTCATTATATGCTCATTATATACTGTACGTTTTCTCTAAAGCACTTATCTCTGTGATTAAATAATTACTTGGGAAATTACTTAATGGCTATCCTCCTCTGTTTGGTTGGATGAACCACCCTGGACACGCCTGTCTTCTCCATCACTGTCTGCCAGCACCTAACGCAGAACTTGGCAAAGGACAGGGGCTTAAAGGACATTTGTGAATTAATGACCCACCCAATGGCTAAGACATTCTTTGTATAGAGATTTTTAAAAGTATAAAACTGGCATTGTTGCTTAAATCATTTATAGTCTTTTTTGTTAAAAAATTTCACCATTTGAAGCCATTTGTCACCCTATCATTCATCCAAAACATAGTTTCAAATGGCTACATACTAGTCCTTCATTCTGGTTGTGGCATGGCTACATGTGATCTATTCCCCTGTCTTTGACATTGAGCTGGTTTCTAGGTATTACTTTTATAAATAACACCTACCCCAATTTTTAAACTGACCTCTAGATTCTTTGGATACATTCCTCTAAAAGTCGAAGAAATGGTCAGAATGGCATGGTCATTTAATTGCTTGCTGATATATACTTTTAAGATCCTTCCCAAAAATCTTTATCAATTTACACCCTTCCCTTTATTTTCACTAGCTCTCCCCGGCTACATGACAGGACAAAATGAGATCAGGTTAGTTTCATGTGCATTTCCTTTACCACTGGTGAGGATGAATCTCTTTCAACATTTTTTATCCATCCCCATTCCTTCTATACTGAACTCCCTGTTTATGCTATTAGCTCCTTTTTTTTTTCTATTGAATTTCACTTTTTTCCTCATTGACTTGTACATGAGCTTTACAGATGAAGGCTATTACTACATTGTCATATATTCAAACCTGCTCTTTTCTTCCTATGTTGACTGGGCTTACGATTCGCATTTAGGATTCTGGATCCAACTGCAAACTCAGAATTCATCTCCTGAGAGACAAGGGTTTTCACACATGTGCTGCCCAGGGACTCCAGGGTCCAAGAGCCCCGCGGCGAACCCTCCTCCGGGCTCCCATCCCAGACTCCACGCCCTCTCTCTGCCGCAGCTGATTGGTCCAGCAGCAGACACCTGACAGGAGCCCAGCCAATCGAAACCGCTTGCCCTGAAGGCAGGAATTGGGACTAAGATTCTGTGGTTTGGTGCGAACTTTCCCTGGGGCGGGGGAGACAGTTTGAAGCTTGGGGGCAGTCAGGTGGACAAGCTTCTCCGGATCTTGGGCTTCATCTGGGGCTCTCTTTATAACGCAGATTCGATTCAGTACTTTAAACCAAGCCCTCTCGGACTGGCTTAAATTCCGGACCCTGCTCAGAGCCACAGAGATGTTACTCCAACGGGATAAGGGCCTGGGTATCGGTACAGTTCACCAGAGCTTCGGGGGGTTCTGAGGCATGAACGAGTTTGAGAAACAGTCATGAGGACTCTTCCAAGGGTGGTCAAGAGCAAAGATTCTGCCTCCAGGTAGCTTGGATTTGCTACTTTCTGGCTCTGTCCTCTTGGACAAGCTTTTCCCCCTTTTGTGCCTGAATTGTTTATTGGTAAAATGGGGATAATAAACCTTAGTAACTGATTTGCGGTTCATATGGAGTGCTTAGAAAAGAGATAGCAAATGAGCACTACTTCAGAATCGGCGGTTATTATTACTGTTGGATCATCCTAGGAAATCATTAGTTTGTCTTACTAAATTGCTCACCTGCTCAACAACCTTCAATGGCTCCCCAGCTCCTTCGGAATAAAGGCCAGAGCTGAAGCATGGCTCCTACTGCACATACTCTCTGTCATCTCTAGCCGTTATCAGATCTTGCCTTGAGCTTCCCCACTTCTCAACCACCATGAGGAAATGCCCCCTTCCCACCATCTTCCTCCCAAAGGCCCGGGAGTCTTTCAAGGCCTATTATACCTTTGATCTCACTCACAATTTTCCCTCTGGCTTTCCCCACTGGGACCAATCTATTCCATTAACTCTCCGCACAAAGCTATGCTTGTCACAGATGGCTGGGCTTGCAGACCTTACGACTAAATTCTCCTCCCCCATGGGCTTGGAATTCTCCAAGGGCAAGCATCCCCACTGCCTTGGTTCCAGCATCCGGCACACAACAGTCCCAACGCTGCCTTCGCTGGACCCTCCCGTTGGGGCAGACCCCATGCCAGAGGCCACATGCGCAATCATTTAATGCTCACAGCTGCCCCTTCCTGTGCTCATTCCGTTAACTGGTTTATTGAGTGTCTATGGTGTCCCAGGCCTGGCGCTGGGGTGGGAGGTGGGGGAGGACAGGAAAACAAGATGGATTAGGTCCCTGCTGGCAGGGAGATTTACAATCCAGTAAACTAGAAATTAAACCATTCATTTGGGGCCCACAGGCCACACTGAGCCTTCAGATTCTCTTTCAAGGTTTTCAAAATCAATGAGGTGGGCTAGGTCAACGTCCTCTGGCTGTGGTTGAAGTCTCACTCAGTGCAACAAGCGACTAGTGCAACAAACTACCACAGGAGTCATGCAGTATCTCAGTAAGAGGGCTGGTACGAAGGACTCATTCCTGGCTGGGGACTCATGTTAGGTGAGGTGCGGGGAGGCTCCAGGAAGCCCTCCTAGGAGCTGTCAGAAGTGGGGAAGAGACTAGAGTTTGGTATCTTAATAATACTGAGCAGAGAAGGCACATCTGGCATAGGGAGAGAAGCAACTGTCACTCAGATCAGGAGAGGGGACGTTTGGTACCTTGTGCCTTAGACAGGAGGAACGAGGGGCCTTGTTCCACCATGGTCCCGGAGTGGCCCAGCTCATGCTGATGTTCTGTGACCTGTTTATGTTCACCAGGAGAAGAGCATGGCCCGCCTGTGAGAGCCAGCCCAGCTCCCAGTCCCATCAAGATGTACCTACTGATGGTTCCTGGCTGTCGGGCTGCTTTCCTTTCCCAGCTGGGTGTCCACAGGCCCTCCCACTCTCCATTGCAGCATATCTGCTGCTGCCTGGCTTCTGACAGCATCTGAATCCACGTCTCTAGCCAACTAAAGACTGCGTGTCATCAAATTACTGATTAATAACAACTGAGATAAATAAGTGCTGGGGCGGAAGTGGTGAAACACCTAACCTCGGGGGTTGGGGAGAAGAGGAGAAATCATGGCTAGCTTCTAGGTGGAGGTGACTTTTAGCCTGGAACAAAAGAGTAGGAATTAACCAGAAGGGAAGAGAAAGACCCTTCTGGGTCAAGAGATCAATTCAAGTACTATTGGCTGGGGGCTTGTCAGGAGTCAGGTTCTGCAGCAACATTTTCCCTGTGCTGTTTCATTTCATTTTCACAGCCCCCCTGACTTGGTAAGTCAGGAGAGCTAACCCTGACAGCTCTAAGGGTCTTGCATTTAGGAGCTAGAACCCTCTGAAGGGAGTAGTGCCATGTTACAGTTGGGGCAACAGACACTGAGATCCTGTTACGTGCCCGAGGTTAGTTACCTGGTCAGCAATTGCTGCTGCTGGGAACTGAGCTCAGGCAACCTGGCCTAGACCCTTTAACTACCAAGCCCTGTGGTCTTTCTATTTATTCTTGTCCCCTCTTGAAAAATGATTCACCAGGGGCGCCTGGGTGGCTCAGTGGGTTAAGCCTCTGCCTTTGGCTCGGGTCATGGTCTCGGGGGCCTGGGATCAAGACCCACATCGGGCTCTCTGCTCAGCGAGGAGAGCTTCCTCCTCTCTCTGCCTGCCTCTCTGCCTACTTGTGATCTCTCTCTGTCAAATAAATAAATAAAATCTTAAAAAAATAAAAAAATAAAAATGAGACACCAGGAGCTCTTGTAATTGGCCACGGTCAGAGGTTTCTAAGTCCCTATGTGGCCAAGATGCCAACTCAGGGGCCTAACTCTTAAGCCCCAAGGTTTTCAGAACTTAGAAAATGCAAGTGGGATGCTAACTGTTTTCACCGGCGTCAATATCTAATGTTACAGCACCTGTAGGAAAGTTCTTAAACCAAGTGTCAAACAAAAGGCAGCTTTCAAAGTTAACAGGCAATGAGTACGTTTCACTTTACATCCAACTATTATTACTGGACAGAGAAGGGACAGAGACGAGCTGAGTGAGGAAGGGTTTGGCTTTAATCACAGCTTGAGAGGCACAAACAAGTTTGGGCAACGTCTGGGTGAGAATATCTGGAGAAATCTGCCAGTGTCAGGGGTCGGACTCTAGGCAGTGAGACTCTCCACGCTGGCTGGGGCCTGGGGTCCCCCAGGAGCCTGGTAGAAATACACATGCTTGGGTGGCTGAGTCGTTAAGCATCTGCCTTCAGCTCAGGTCAGGAGCCCAGGGTCCTGGGATCGAGTCCCGCATTGGGCTCCCTGCTCGGCAGGGAGCCTGCTTCTCCCTCTCCAGCTCCCCCTGCCTGTGTTCCCTCTCTCGCTGTCTCTCTCTGTTAAATAAATAAAATCTTAAAAAAAAAAAAAAGACAGAGCCTCAGCCCCAGAGCTTCGAAGTCAGGAGGCAGAGCCCGGGCACCAGTATCTTTAACAAGCTCCCCAGGGATCCGGGTCCACCGGCGGGCAGGGAACAGCCACCGTGCGGAGCACTGAAGCCTGAGCAGGTGGGGAGTTGGGCCCAGCAAACCAAATGAAAACAGTGTGAAAGGAGGGGAAAAAGCAGGCTTCTGCTTGTTTTGTGGCAGAGAAGCCAGAACGATGAGGAAGAGCCGCTGAGTCAGCCAGAGACGGAACATACTGCAAATCTCGCCACCTGTTCATTAATCTCGACGTTAATAAAAGCGGTTGTTTACTGAGCCCAATTATTCTATCCCAGACCATTTATGTGGATTATTACAGAGTCCTCCAATAACACAATGATTACTAGGTAATAGGCACCTAATTCCATTACCTAATAGTATTAGGTGCCACTTGAACCCCTTCTTAAGATGAGAACTATTAAGGCAAGAGCAGAGGGCGACTTGCCCGCAGTCTCGGGCTGCAGGGTGGCAGGCAGGGATGCGAGCCCAGCAGCCTGTCTCCGGACTGGGTGGCTGCCCGCAGCACCGTGGCAGGGGTGCCACCGTGAGCTGGGCGCACCGAGGGCCCGGCCTGAGCCTACAAGGTGGCAGGCAAAACCCAGGCGTGCCCCCAATGAGTGGGCACGGGGCAGTGCCAAGGGGAGGGTGAGCATCTTTGAGCAAAGACCTAGGACAGGAGGAGGAGCCGGTATGTGGGTGTGGGGTCAGCTTTACCGATGGATGGGAGATTGGGGCAGCCGCTCATTCCCCCAACAAGGACCGGTGCTGGGGTATGGTGGTTGACAGGAGGGGTGCAGCCCCTGGCCTCATGCGCTTACGGCTCAGGGATGGGTTTTTTTTTTTTTAAAAGACTTTATTTATTTATTTATCAGAGAGAGAGAGAGAGAGTGAGAGTGCAAGCAGGGGGAACAGCAGACAGAGCAGGCAGAGGGAGAAGGAGGCTCCTCACTGAGCGAGAAGCCTGATGCGGGACTCGATCCCAGGACCCTAGGATCATGACCTGAGCTGAAAGCAGCTGCTTAACTGACTGAGCCACCCAGGTGTCCCTCAGGGATGGTTTAATGACAGGGACCAGACCTGGTCCGGGGGAAAGAGTGTGCAAAAGTGTGGTGTCAGGGAAAGTGTCTCTGAAGAGATGCCTTTAAGCTCAGCTTGGATGTATCCCTAAGACTTAGTTCTGGGCAGAGGTTACAACACATACTCAGGCTCTGAGGCAAAGAAACGTGGCTCATTTGGGAAAGAGAGGACTTCATCGTGGCTGCTGCCATACAGAGTGAAGGGAAGTGCCCTGAGATGAAACAAGATCCTCTGTCGGGAAAAGTATTTCAGGCAGAGGGAACAGCGCAAGCAAAGCCTCAAAACCTGGAAAGGTACAATGGCCAAAAATAAAGTGTGGGCCTTGACGCCTCCTGACGTTTTAAAGGTTTCACACCCAGAGTGTGGGGTTACTGGGAGTTTGATTTTGAGGACGGTGAACAGGGAGAAGACCACTAGGGTAGATGCCAGAAAGCTTAAGTCCCAGGACTGTCCTGAACTTGTGGTGGCCCCCCGGCCGTGTCTTCTCCCCACATTTGTCCACTGGTAAAGCAAGAAGGGTGCCCCCCGGCCCACTGCTAAGGTGGTTTTTGGTTTAAACACTTTCTTGGTGACTTCCTTGGGGATGATAATTAAGATAAACTCGGGAGAAAGTGGGAGAACCTCAAGGTGCTTTCCTTAAGGCTTGTGAGGTGGTCAGGAAATTCCATTTCAGTGTTTTATTTTTTGTATTTTTTTTAAAGATTTTATTTATTCATTTGACACAGAGAGGGATCACAAGTAGGCAGAGAGGCAGGCAGAGAGAGAGGAGGAAGCAGGCTTCCCGCTGAGCAGGGAGCCCGATGCGGGCCTCGATCCCAGGACCCTGAGATCATGACCTGAGCCGAAGGTGGAGGCTTTCACCCACTGAGCCACCCAGGCGCCCCCATTTCAGTGTTTTAAAGACTCAGCAGAAACATTACTTTGGATACATTAAGGAGGCAACCCCAAAACTTTGCTTATTGCCAAAAAAATTCAACCACCACACCAATACAAAATCAAGGAGGTGAAAGTTGGTGCCTGCCCCCCCCCCATGATCTTTCCACCCCTCAGCTCCAGATTAACTATCTGCTAAACACTGTCAGAGAAAAGTCTAGAAAAAGCCTGTGGGTCAGTCAGGCTTATTGATGTATTTCGTTTGGCTGACAAAAGTTTTAAAATTTGTGAAATTTTGCATTTTTCAGCTTCTCTGAAAAACCCAAATAGCTACGTGACCGGATCAAAGGGGCAGCTGTCCCTTTGGACGAATCACATATACTGACTCTGCTTAACCACAGTCCCCACCAGTCCCCGTTACCTTACGCACAGCTTGCTTCTTTCATTGACATTACCTGCCTCATTCCTGTTCTTGCCTTGAAAATAATATTCTGTATGCATCCATATGTGTGTGTTTTTACACTTCCCCCGAGAATCTTTCTGTGTCTCTACAAAGCTCGAGCTCCCCTTTTCAAGGTTAAGTCATATTTCACTGTCCCAATCTCTGATGTTTATTTATCGAATTTTCTCTTGATGTATACATACGAAGGTGTCACTTCCTTTACAGCATATACTGTAAACGAATACCCTTTATACATCTATTTATAAAATTTTATGGGGTAAGTGGACTTACTAGGTAAATGTGTTTATGTACATTTTAAAATTTGAAGATTTTAAATTTAAGATGTCAAATTTAAAAGACATCACAAAATTGCCCAGGTTATGTGAATTTACATCCCCAGAAAATGAAACTAGTATCCTGTCCCAGGCCTTCTTTTGACTTGCATTAATTTAATTACGAAGGTGAGGAAGCATCCTTCTATGTTCTGTGGTCTCTTGTATATTATCGGCTGCCCTTTGTTGACTTTTTCATTTGGTTCTTTTTCTCCACATTTATTGACTTTAGGAGTTCCTTATAATATGGAGGACATTAAGCCTTAGTCATCTGTGCTGCAGTTCCTCCCCCCCCTCAGTTGTTGGTCTTTAGTTTTATACATTGTTTTTACTTTGGGAAAACTGTAACTTTATTTGTAGCGACATACCCAGTGCTTTTTCTTTTGCCAGAGGGCGTGAGCTTATCTTTTGGTAGGCATAGTATTGATACATATACCAATATATATATATAATTATCTTTAAAGACCTTATTTTTTAGTGATCTCTACACCCAATATGGGGCTTGAACTCACGACTCCGAGATCAAGAGTCACATGTTCCACCAACTGGAACATGAGTCAGCCAGGAGTCCCATATATTTTAATTTAAACATCTGAACACCTTTAGCTAACGAGTACATTCTCTGTTTCCCCACAGGATCCAGAAGCGTCTGCACTACCTATTTCATAAATGGGTGACTTCACATTTTTCAAGTTGTCTGTCTAATCCCTTGAGACAGATCCTAGAGGTGTTAAGTATAGGTACATGTTAGTGTGAGTGTGTGTCTGTGTGTGTGTCTATTTACTCTAAAACTTTTATGGTTTCACTGTGCCCATCTAAATTTTGGATCCATGTGCAATTTATTTTTGGTGGAGTAAATGAACACAAGCAAGAACTAGGATGAATTTTCTATTTTCCTAGCTGGCAGCATGGGGCGGGGGTGGGGGGAGTGAGGAGGCATCAAAGCCTATTGGTAAATTAAAAAACAAAACAAAAAAACCCATGTTTTTTTGCCCCTTTTTGCCCCTTAAAATAACGCAAATTCTAAGATCATACCGATATCTCCCACCACCCCAAATAACTACTTTTTTTCATGCATTTCCTGCAAGTATTTTTTTTCTTTAGCATATACAGGTTTTTGTTTTAGAAATCTGTTTTTTGTCTGTTTTAATATGTGACAACATCTATAACAGCTCACAGTTAATGTTTCCACCCAGCAGTTCCCAAATCTGGCTGGGCAGCTGGCTTCCCAGTGGAGCTTGTTAAAAATAATGAATCAGCAACCCTACAGGGTGGACCCTGGGAATCTATATTTTTAATAAGTTCCACGGAGGTGTTTGGGACAACTCAAACAGTCTCTCCCACCATCCTGGCCATACCTGTGATCGTCTGGGTCTCGGAGGTGATGGTTCTGGTGGTGGTCTGCGTTTGGGCAGCAGGCACGGTCTCTTCGGACACAAACTGGACCGCGCTGGGGGCTGCCCCAGGCGTGCCAGTCAGCTGGCAGCCGCTCTGCTTGTGAGCCACAAAGGCATCCAGGTTGTTAAACTGTTGCTTGCAGATGCCACAGATGTGGATGTCCGGAGTGAGCTCAACCAGCACCGTCGTGCCACCTGGAACTCCAGGGGACAAAGGGAAAGCCGCGGGTTAATTAATTAATGAACTAATTTCAAACAGCTTGAAAATACAACACAAACCAGATTCACGGTAGAAAAAGGGCACAGTGGCCGAGATGGCTAGTGGCTGGCTTGATGTCCATCCCACGCCCCTCTTCTCCCTTAGCAGCAATGTTCCCATACCCAAGTGACTGTTGCCTGCAGGGGCACTGGTGGCATTTTATGCAAGAAACTTCTTTGAGGGACGCCTGGGTGGTCCAGTCAGTGAAGCATCTACCTTCGGCTCAGGTCATGATCCCAGGGTCTTGGGATCGAGTCCCGCATCGGGCCCTTTGCGCAGCGGGGAGCCTGCTTCTCCCTCTGCCTGCTGCTCCCCCTGCTTGTGCTCTCTCTCTCTGACATATAAACAAATAAAATCTTAAAAAGAAAAAAAAAAAAAAAGAAAGTGCTTTGATGTGCAGGGCTTCTTGTACTTTAAATGACCAGTAGCCATGTCCTATTCCTGTGAAAGGTCGTTTTACCCCCCAGTCATTATGAAAATTAATCCCTCCACTTTTACCTCCCCCCTACCCCGGGCCCCGTCACAACAACTACTAAATAATCTCGGTCCTTTACATGCTTGGGAACTTCTGGGAAGTTTGGCCTTTCATGATAAAAAGGGATCAGGCATGAATGGCACTGGTTCCCTCTTCTTTTGGTCTTAAATGCAGCTGTGATGCCAGAGCTTCTGTAACCATATTGGCACTAGGAGGAAAATGCTAAGATCCCTATAGATGATGATCCCTTGATCCCCCGAATCAACTCATTTCAGACTTCTCATTAGGCTGGTATAGTTCAGTTTGTTACTTGTAGCCAAAATTCATTCCTCACCAATAGGGACATTGTTTCTCAGTAGTAATGATGCAAAGAGTTAATACTATGTTAACATTTGCAAAGAACTTACCCCAATATCTATATTAGAAAGGGCTATGTAAATGTTGGTTAAACGAAGAAATAGAATCAGTCAGTCTCTAATATGACTACCTTCACTTTTATTTTTAAAAATTTCTCTGCATTATAAGGAAACTCATGTTTATAACAGAAAATTTGGAAGAGAAGAAGCAGGGGGAAAACCACAACCTTTCCACCTATGTGTACTATGAACATTACAAAATATTTTGTTCCACTTATTTTCTTTACGCTTAAAAATTAAGATCATAACGTATTGTAAAATTAGTTTTTTCTCCACATAATAGCACATAAGCATTGTGGCTAGATCACTAAAATTTTTATAAGTATACTTATTTAAAGGGCGCCTGGGTGGCTCAGTAGGTTAAGCGCCCAACTCTTGGTTTTGGCTCAGGTCATGTCATGGGTGGTGGGATGGAGCCCTGTGGTGGGCTCCGTGCTCAGTGGGGAGTCTGCCTGAGATTCCCTCCCTCTGCCCCTCTCCCCACTCTCCCTCTCCTTCTCTCAAATAAATAAATCTTTAAAAATATGTATAATTATCTAATAACACAGTACTCCATGTTATCTATGCATCATAATCTTAGTACTTAAAAGGTCTTTATATTATTCCTAACTTTCCTAAACTCTAAATCATGAGAACTACCTTTGTGCATATACAGTTGGTATATATGAATCATAACTTTCTGAAAATTTATAAATATTTATATTGTGTTCAATTTTGCCCAAGTCGAGCTGACACAAAATCTCTGTGTGGAAATACAATATGGTTGACTTGCTAAGGAGAGATAGTCTGGGCTGTGTTGTAACGTTTTAGAAACCGTTTTGCAGAGCGCCTGTGCACTTTAGTACGTCAAATCAATGGATGGAAGGAATGAAGCCTTTTCTATTCCTTGGGAATGGGACCTCCCTGCAGCTAAGGGGCTCATGAAGCTAAAAGGAAAACAAGGAACTGGAAGATGAAGTGACTGGCACTGATGAGATTCCTTAATGATCCAACCAGACTGACACCCAGTATGAAAGGGTTTTCAAGCACCTAAGGGATCACCTAGACTTTCCTTAGAATCTTGAGATTACAATTTACAAACGGTGACTTGGGCTTTGTCTCGCTCATCTGTAAAATGGGTAGAAGTTTCCGTTCTATAGGACGGTTAAGAGGATTAAATAAGGTGGTGCTTGTAAAGGGCCAGCCTGGGGGTCCCCATGCCCCTGCACGATACCTGGTGGGGTTATTACCGAGATACCTTCCTTGAAGTGACAGTATCCCCCTCCGAAAATTTGAATGATAAAATATAACCTCCTGCATTTGTAGTGAGAATTGACAGACCAAATGGAAAACACTGGGTACAGGTAGGGGCTCAACAGCAACAAGAAAGAACTCCTTTATCTTTACTATGTTCTCCAAACCAGTAACAGCATCACAACAATTGGTGTGTGTGTGTGTGTGTGTGTGTGTGTGTGTGTGTGTTAAACATGGACGTATCTGAGCCCTACTTCGGAGATACTGAGTCCTAACGGAGCTAGGGTGCAGGAGGGGCTGGTATTTAGAGAAATCTGTGCTTTTCACAAGTTATGCAAGGAATACCCAACCAAGTTTGGGAGGCAATGTCTCCACAACAGCTAACAAGCTAAGCGCTTACTATGTGCTAGGTGTCTGCAAAGCCCTGTGCCAGGGGGTCGTTCTCAAACTCTGTGCAACCGAACCGCTCAGGGTCTGGCCACAGATCCCCTCCCCCACGACCCCATCGAATGGGTGGGGTCCAGGGAGCTTTTTTCTTTTTTTAAATAAGCGCTCGCGCTCCCAGGTGGCTGGTCTGCGCTCGGTCGCTGGACCACACTTTGGGAAACAATGCCGCGGGCGAAATCAGGTACTTGAATCAGGCTGCTGTCCTCATCAGGAAAATTAAAATGAATCCTAAACTCAAAGAAAGCCACCACCGCCCATTCCCTATTCAGATCTTCACCTTTAACGTGTAAAAGGCTAACGTGTAAAAGCCCAGCCCGCCAGACCTCATGAAACCCTCGGATCCCCAGACTTCAAGGATTTTGAGCCACCGAGGCAGAAGTTTCCCCATCAGCGTAATCGCAGTTACCCCCCAATCCCCCCAAACTCCGCCTGGGGGGGGGCGGGGAATGCCCCGAGGGGGTGGCGATTGTCTGAACGGCATGCCCTCCCCCACCGTTCCCTTACGCGGGGGTTTTGCGAGGCTGGAGAGCGCCCCCCGCCTTGCACTGGGTTGGGTGCCCCCATCCTACGCCCACTCCGGCGCCCCCTGCACGGCGCGCCCGCCGCGGTGCCCGAGACGCCGGCTCGGGGCCGTCACCCCGATTTCGGGGCCCCGGGCCTGCTCGCTGCGTCGCAGACGTGCTTGGGCCCGGGCCCCGGAGCGCGCACTGGGCCCCGGAGCGCGCACTGCGCCCGGAAAAGCACTTACTTTGCACCGAGCCCGGGAAGCTCTCGCCCTCGCTGCTCGCGTTCATGGCCACGGACTGGGAGGTCCCCGGCCGGCCGGGGTGCCCGGGTGGGGGGCGCTGATCTACATGGTGCAGGGACTTTTCCTTTTATTTTTCCACACCCCCCCCCAAGCCTTCCTTCTCCCAACTCCGCCAGGCGGGGAGG
>LNAC01000171.1:1141845-1282036 GCA_002007465.1 Ailurus styani
TATGGTCTCCAAGTATGAATGCAGAAAAAAAAATGGATGCAGCAAAAATGTTTTTTGCTACAAAAATTGGAAAGATTTTTCTTCTAATTGGCTTTCTGACTTGATGCTTGAATTACCCTCTTATATCACATGTTTGATGTGAAACTGTTAAATAATTTTAAACTTTCCAAAGTTCAAAAATTTATAGATGTATTGAAATAATCCCTGATATTATTGTTCTGCATTCAGAATTAGTAACAGAATAAGTACTGAAAAATAAAAGCAAGTATAAAATCAGAAATTCTGGTACTGTGGTTATCTGCCTGATGCGTTTCTGCAACAGAACNTGGTCCCCAAGGCGTCGCTCCCGGGTCGCCGGGATGCTCCGCAGGGGGGACCGCGTCGAGCTGCGGTTGGGGGCGGGGTGCGCCGGGCGCGGTGGGCTTGCGAGAAACCCCCGCGGAGCGTCAGCGGCGGGCAAATCAGCAGAGCGCTGGGCGGGTCCCCTGCCCAGCTAGTGAAATAAAGGGGACAGTGATCACGTGGATCCTAAGAGGAACGACTAGGTTCAGTCGCCAAAGGCCCCCTGCTCCAGGGTTCTGCCCCCTTCATCGTGCGCTGCCACCTGGAGGGCTCGCTAGAACACAGACGGCTGGGTCCGCCCCAGAGTTTCTGACTCAGTAAGTCTGGGGCGAGGCCCGAGAACGAGCATTTCCAAGTTTCCAGCTGCTGGGGTCCCAGCTGTTGATGCACACTGCCCTCTCTGATCTGTGTCCCCTTAGCCGACCTCCTCTCCTACAACTCTCTCCTTTACTCCGGCTTCAGCGCCAAGCACTCTCCAGCCTCAAGTCGCCGGCGCTGATGTTCCCTCTGTGTTCACCTGCCACCCTCCCTGCTGTCTTCAGGTCCTGGCTCACACTCACGTTCCTGGAGAGGCCCGTGTTGGCTAGCGCATTCTAATATTGAAGCTCTCTCTTCCCCCACCCTACAACTCCCTGTCTCTCTGGTCTGCCTTTCTTTCTTCTTAGAACTTACCACATTTGACATTATGTATTTGGAGTATATCTATCTAGCGATAGATAATTTACTTGTGGGTTACCTGTCCCCCTTACATATTCAAAAGTTCTCAAGAAAGTGGGATTTAAAAAATAAATCTCTTTGCTTCACTGATCTATCTCCAGCCACTTGACCTAGTGGCTAGCACATAGTAGGCTCTCACTAAATATGACTGTATAGCTAATGGAATTTTCCCTGCCGCTTCCTTTAAGGGACTGTTCATCCCTCCACCTATTTATATATAAGTGTTGCAATGTGCCAGACACTGTGCGAGGCCCTGGAGGTCCAAGGGTCATCCAAATGATTTGGTACCTGCTCCAATAGAACTTGGCTAGTGGCTGGTGATGCAAATCAGCAGTGTGATTCCTTCCTTCTTCCCTTCCTTTCTTTCCTTTCCTTTTCTATTCTTTCTATCTTTCATTTTCAAGATTTTATTTATTTGTTTATTTGAGAGAGAGAGAGCACAAGCAGGGCGAGAGATAAGCAGACTCCCCACTGAGCTGGGAACCTGAAGTGGGGCTCCATCCCAGGACCCTGAGATCTTGACCTGAGTGAAGTCAGATGCTTAACGGACTGAGGTGGCACCCAGGTGCCCCACAGTGTGATTTCTTAATAGTGATAAGGTCTCAGAAGACAGAAAACTAGGTTGTGATAATGACTGCCAGAATGGTCAAGGAAGGCTTCTTTGAGTAGGTAATCATCAGAAAGCAGGCAATATTTGAAGAGAGTGGGGGCAATTCCCACCTGAGGGATTGGCAGGAGCAAGAGCCATGAGGCAGGAATGAGCTGGATCATTCCTGAACTGGCTGGTCCCCGACAGTCCGTGGGACATCTTCTCACTCTCCTCTTGCTTTACTCAGGCCGGCTGCACCTGCCTTCTTGCAGTCGCCCCAGGAGCTCTGCATCTGTTCCTCCCTCTGCCTGGATTGCTTTTCCCCGTTCTTCTGCAGGCCTGGCTTCTTTCTGTCACCTAGGCCAAATGGAATGTCACTTTCCTAGGGCAGTTTTTCCTGTCCGTCATCTAAAGCACCTGCTCCTCTTGGTTCTCTGCCACATCACCTTCATTATACCGATCCCTGGCTAACATGATCCAGACGGGCACTGCAGCTTAGGGCCGTGTTTATTTTTGAATGCTTGATAAATGCTCACATATGTGCACACCTGGGTAAACCCCACCTGGATCAAGATACAGAACGTTTCCAGCCTCCTGACTCTTCCCAGTCAGTGCTACTCCAGCTCACCAGGCCCAGGGAGGTAAGCCCTACTCTGACTTCCTCGTGCTGAGAGCAGTATTCTTCATATTAGCCTGAAGAGAAGAAACATCTAGAGGGCTTGGGAAAGACCCAATTCTCAAGTCCTAACCTTGACCTACTGCAGAATTTCCTAGGGCACGACCTGGTAATTTGCATATATTTCCCAAATGCCTCAGGTAATTCTTACTGAGATATAAGCCTGGGCCTTACCAGTTGGTGGTTAAGTCTGTAGGCTCTTGAGTCAGCCTATCTCACCACCATATAAATCCTTGAACTAGTTGGGTGACCTTGGGCAACTTTTCTATGTCTCAATTTTCTGTAAGTTGAGATAATGGTAGTAGCTACGTCATTACATTTTTTTTTCAGAGGAAGTCAGTCATTATGTATAATGTGCTTACAATAGTGCCTAGCTCGTATAAATGGGCAACAAATCCCTGCTATTCTTATTTTTTATTTATACTTAGTCATTATCTATTTTCCCTCCAGACTGTGAGCTCCAGGAGAGCATATCTGCATATCTGCGTATCTGGGTTGTTTTATTAACCCTGTGTTCCCAGAGACTAGGACAGGGTCTGGTACACAGGGGCCTCAATACAGTTTTTGTTGTTGAATGAATTTATAGATGTTTCCATTGTCTCCGTTTTAAACATTTGCTACTATGCCCAGCCATGCTTTCTCCTGTATGTATAGATCTCTGCAGTGGTTTTTTTTCTGGTCTTAAAATTTCCTCTTTTCTTTTTTTTTCCCCTCCTACATTTGTTTTTCTTTTTCTTTTTTTTTTTTTTATAAGATTTATTTATTTATTTATTTCACAGAGGGAGAGAGATCACAAGGAGGCAGAGAGGCAGGCAGAGAGAGGAGAGAGGAGGAAGCAGGCTCCCCGCTGAGCAGGGAGCCCGATGTGGGCCTCGATCCCAGGACCCTGAGATCATGACCTGAGCCGAAGGCAGAGACTTAACCCACTGAGCCACCCAGGCGCCCTACATTTGTTTTTCTTATTGTATGAGTGTTACAAGTTCACTGTTAGAAATTTGGAAAAAAGTATAGAAAAATATAAGAAAGAAAATAAGACCCATTTATAATTCCCTATCCAGAAATAATATTATTTTAAAAAGTAAGCTGTACCCCCAATGTGTGGCTTGAATTTACAACCCCAAGATCAAAAACTGCATGCTTTACTGACTGAGCCAGTCACACACCCCCAGAAATAATATTTTGAATGATATATATATATCGAAAGTCTTTTTTTCCTTTGTGTCTGTGTATGTATATATATGTATAGATAAGTGTACAAGTTGTATTCATATATTTATTAAAAATATGATTTTAATTAAATGCTGTTTTTAATCTTCCTCTTTGGGTACATATTATGATCATTATTTTTATTTTTATTTTTATTTTTAATTTTTAATTTTTTTATATTTTATTTATTTATTTATTTGACAGAGAGAGAGACAGATCACAAGTAGGCAGAGAGGCAGGCAGAGAGAGAGGAGGAAGCAGGCTCTCTGCGGAGCAGAGAGCCCGATGTGGGCCTCCATCCCAGGACCCTGAGATCATGACCTGAGCCGAAGGCAGAGGATTTAACCCACTGAGCCACCCAGGCGCCCTGATCATTATTTTTAAAGATTATACAAATAATACATGACTACCTGAGACCCCACCATCCAGAGACAACCAGTATTCACATATGTACTACATATATTTTTAGATTTTTCCATAGAAATATAATAGAATGAATCAAATGAATTGCTGATATTTGTCTATTTTAACTTAAAAATGTTAATTTCATATGGTTCAAATCAACATGACTCACCACATTAATATTACACTTCTGGTAGAGATTGCTGTTTGTGTACCCAATATTGGTTATCTCAAACTGTCTTAGTAGCAGAATTTCTGATTTGCAGCTGAGTGCATGGCCTCCTGGAAGAAGGCTTTTTCCATCCTCCTTTGTTGCTGGACATGGCTATATGACTACATTCTCAGGATGTAAATGAAATGTTGTGATGTAACTCCCGGGAAATCTCCTAAACATAACAGTTGACATAGCCATTTGCCACTTCTTTTTCACTCTCTCCTTTCCTTGCTTGGAAAGAAGATGTGATGGGTGGAGCTCTAGCTGCCATTTTGGATTATGAGAATGAAGTTTTACTCTAGGTATGGCCATGTGATGAGTTGCAAATAGCCCAGGTCCCTAACTTCTTTGTGGACCTTTGTGGACCTGTCAACTGGACTGCCTACCGGGCTTCATGTACATGAGAAATGCACTTTTATTTTGTTTCAGCTACTGTTACTTGTGTGTGTGTTCATGCATGGGGATGTGTTTTTTTCATGCAGTGAGTCAGATCCTCATCAAACACAATACTATATATACTGTTTTATAATTGGCTTTGATTTTGAAGAGTTTTCCTAGTTCGGTTGGTGCATTAGAATCACCTGGGATGTTGTCCCAACTCCATGTATGGACACTGCTTCTGATGCACTAGTATAAAGACTGAGGATCTGTATACTTGACAAGCTCCCTGGGTGATTGTGATGCTCCTGGTGTTTGCAAGCTTCTGCTCCTCACTGTTAGTTTTAATGGTTGCATAATATTTTATTATAGGATTGCATCATAATTTATTTGATATGGTATTGAATGTTGTTAATTTTTTTTAGATATCATAAGTAATATACTCAGTGGCTTTTTTTTTTTAAAGATTTTTGTTGTTGTTTATTTATTTGACACAGAGAGAGAGAGATTACAAGTAGGCAGAGAGGCAGGCAGAGAGAGAGGAGAGAGGAGGAAGCAGGCTCCCTGCTGAGCAGAGAGCCCGATGTGGGCCTCGATCCCAGGACCCTGGGATCATGACCTGAGCCGAAGGCAGCGGCTTTAACCCACCAAGCCACCCAGGCGCCCACTCAGTGGCTTTTTTTTATTGGCCCATGTGAACCCATTATCTCTCTGTGCCAGCCATCTTGAATAGAGCTGCTGGGATAACCTGTTTCAGCACCATTTGGAAGGGCTTTTCCTCTCCTTTTTCTTCTCAGATCATTTTCTCCATATGGCTTCCTTCCAGATGAACTTCTCAGTAAGAACTACATTTCTTAAAAAGGCTTTACCTGACCAGAATGTTTATGGTTCCTTCTGTTCTTAGGATTTTGACTATTTCTCAATTAATAGAACACAATTTAGCAAAGGCCAACTTCCTGTAGGTTATAGATACAGTCCTACTACATGTTGGAAATCTAGATTGTAGAATAAATTCAAATCTGTTGCCAGTGCTTAAAAGATGGTACATTTCTCATAAAATGGGGATTTTAAAAAATTCAAATACTTTTTATGTATCCTAATATACCCAAGTGATTAACATTTCAACATGCAATCAATATTAATACATTATGAATATTTTATTTAATGTATTTTTAAAAAGATTTTATTTATGTATTTGAGGAAGAGTGGGCAAGAGAGAGAGAGAGCGAGAGCATAAGCAGGGGTAAGGGATAGAGGGAGAGGGAGAAGCAGGCTCCCCACTGAGCAGGGAGTCCAATGTGGGACTCGATCACAGGACCCTGGGATCATGACCTGAGCCAACGACAGACACTTAACTGACTGAGCCACCCAGGCATCACTAACACATTATCATATTTTAATATTATTAACAGTTTACAATCCAAAACTAAGTCTTCAGATCTGGTGTGGATCTGACACAAGACATCTTCCCTGAGACCAGGTACATTTCAGGAGCTACAAGTTAATTAGTTGCTAGTGTCTTGGGCAGCACAGTTTTATACCAGCGTTGGGACATTATTCCTAAAAAGCTCCATTTTAGTGAGTAACTCACTTTTGCCTCTCTAAATTTGATAAAAATTGGGATTTAAAGCATTTCTTTAAATGGAAAGTTCTGGCAAATCCAGGCCTGGATTATCATATGTGTACAGTAGCATTTGCCTGGATCTGAGAAACTTCTTCAGATCTGATGAAACTTCTCTTAGCCTCTCCAGCTTACCCCAGTCCCCACTCCTCCCTGTTGCTTCTTGGTATCAAGATTGAGTTTTGGGGCACCTGAGTGGCTCAGTTGGTTAAGCGTCTGCTTTCAGCTCAGGTCATGATCTTGGGGTCATGGAATTGAGCCCCATGTTGGGCTCCCCTGCTCAGCAGAGAGTCTGTTTCTCCCTCTCCGTCTATCTCTCTCCCGCTCGTGCTCTCTCTCTCAAGTAAAGAAATAAAATCTTAGGGGAAAAAAAAAAGATTGAGTCAGTTCCGTAGATCATTGCCCATTTGAATTTATCCAAAATTTCCACCATGATTCTGATAGAAAAAAGCATTTGTCCTTTCCTCTGGTTTAAATATTTCTTTTTTTAAAAAATGTTTAATATTTACTTATTTATTTATATTAGCATATACTGTATTATTTGTTTCAGGGGTACAGGTCTGTGAATCATCAGTCTCACACAATTCACAGCACTCACCATAGCACACACCCTCCCCAGTGTCCATCACTCAACCACTTCAACTCCCCCACCCCCTCTTTTGACTAAAAATCTCTGCCAAGGAATTACCTGCCTTACCTGAACTTTGCCATTCAGTCTCCAGAGCAACAGAAGGGTAGGCACGATTATCACTATTTTACAGATGCAGAAACGGAGTCTCATAAAGATTAAATGGATTTCCTCTGGTTGGGAGGCCAATGAAAGATGATCTCAAGTAAGAATCTTTGGGGCAGGTAGCACAAACTAGAAGAACAGAGATTTGCATAGTGCTTCAAAATCAACCTGTCAGAATTATTTTTTTTTAAATAATTTCTGGAAGGAGATTTTCAGACACTTTCTGAAATTATTAAGAGAATACATATTTTTAAATTCTGGTAATATTGATCATAGCAAGAATCACAGGGTCATGATCACTGGATTCATTGTCCTAGGTTTTGTGAACAAAGATACTCTTCTCTTAACAAGATAGTTCATGATTTCAAGTAACCAATTTTTTCCCACAGTGAACATTTTTTTTTTTTTTAGTAGGCTCCATGCCCAAGGTGGAGCCCGACGTGGGGCTCGAACTCACGACCCTGAGATCAAGGCCTGAGCCAAAATCAATTCAGATGCTAAGCCACCCAGGCACCCCTCCCATAGTAAACATTTTAACAAGTGTAGTTTCCAATAGCAATTATGCATAGTGCACTAAAAAGTAAGTTCTCAGGACAGGAACTTTTGTTTGTATTCTTCCTTGTTGTACACGAGCCTCTGTAACGGGGCCTGGCATATAAAAAGTGATGGATGGATAGATAGCTTCAAAGTTCCTTTGGAAGAGCACTGTTAAAGCAAATCTTTGGCTATTTCAAGAAAGCCTTTCCCCCCTATTTAGTTAAACATACAGACAAAAGTGTGATATGATGACTGAATCTAGAAAAATTATACTTTCCATTGCAATTGTATGGTAACTGGTGTGCAAATATTTTTAAACCTCTCTAGTTTTTGAGACAAAGGCTAATAAGAACGGCTAACCCAGAGCTTTGTCCTTTCAAAGGCACTTAGATCAACCACCTCTCCACTTTCTCCATTTTCTGTGTCAAAATCACACAGAAAATTGCGGCGCAAGTTTCCACTATATATTTAACATTGCAGCAGCGGGGCCGGGCCCTGAGTCTGTTGGTCTCTGATCCATTCCCAGCCTCCCCTGCTCAGCTCCCCTGGTCAGAGCAGCTGACCCCTCGCTGTGTTTTCCAGGCTTTGGGGACTTTTGGCTTCCTGCCAGGTTTGGGTAGCAGGTGGAAGGGAAAAGCGAGAGCATTTCCTCCCCTCCTTCTCCACCTTGGTGGCTGTGGCTGTGTCTGCTCTGTGGCCCCAGATCCCAGCCAGACCACTGTGGCCTCCTCTCGACCAGGTGACACCAGTCCCTTGTCTCTGAAAACACCCCTTTTCCCTTTGGTCCCAGCCTCACCCCTGGGGAGCAGGGTGGGGCATAGTGCCTTCCAGCGGTCATTAATCTCTCGGTTGCCTAACCTCTCCCATTTGGCTTTTCAGCCCCCTTATGCTGCGTGTATCAAATTCCCTGCATTCAATTTACACTTAAATCCCCAGAGTTGCTTCTCTTTTTCTGAATGAGCCCTGAAGGACATTGTGGCAATAAGGTTTGTGCGGCTGACGGTTTTATTCTCGCTTTTCTGGACGCTGCAGGTGAATCTTAACAGGAGAGCACCTCGGAATCTCCACAGGCACTTGCTGGGAACCCACATGCCCGGGCCTCACCCAGAGGCACTGGAACAGAATCTCAGGGTGTGTGGTCCCAGCACGCAGCATGCAGACATGCCTTGGGTGACTCTAGCGGGCACCTCCTGACTTTGTCAGTGAAAGCTGATCCAGAATCTTTGAAGGGGACCGGGGAAAAACTTATTCCAAAATTGATTCACTAACAATATTCGACAACTACCGGCAATCCCTGCATAAACGTAAAAGTCAACAAAGAAAAACTTGAAAGCTAAAAGAAGCGCAAAACCCCTCGGTAATAGGGGTTTGATCAAGACTCAACCCGTTGTGCATTAAGTGGTGATTACACAACCAATTATTTTGATGAGACTTGGTTTTGAGTCTTGCTTGGCACCTAACCTGGGGTGGCACACCTGTGTTTTAATAGTTACATTGACTTAGATAATTTCTAAGGAGCAAGCAGACACAGGCCTTGCTTTTTTTTTTTTTCATTCTTTTATATAGTTAATGCATGAGCATGGAAATTCTCCAACAGTGTAAAAGTGTATACAGGGAAAAGTGGGTACCCTCCAACCTCCCCCGAGCCCTTCCCCCCCACCCCCAAGTTTCCTTTTCAGGAAGCAACTGCTGTCACCAGTTTCTTGGGTGTTCTTCAGAAGTTTCCTACGTCTGTACGAAAAAGGGTATGTCTACACATCCATTTCTTTTGTCTAAATTACACTATAATGCAAACAACATTCTATACCCCACTGTTTTGTGTAACAATGTATCTTGGAAAATGTTGGTTAGAAGTGGTCTAGCTCTGCCTCCTTGCTTTAGGAAGTGTTCAATTTCAAAAGAATCAGTTTTGGAATAAGTTTTTTCTTGGTCCCCTTCAAAGATTCTGGATCAGTTTTCCATTGTACACATACATATAAAATGTACTGACACAGTATTCCCGTTAATGGACATTTAGTTTGTTTCCAGTTTTTTGTTACTACAAATAAAGCAGCAACAGATATCTATGTCTTTTTAAAATCTGTATGGGAGAGAGTATATCTGTAGAATAATTTCCAAAAATAGAACTGCTAGGTCAAAGGACATTTAAAGTTTTGATGCCTTCCAATGGCAATGCCTTCCAATGCCACTTAGAGCCCCCATCAGTAACTTGTTAGAGCACTGGTTTCATACTTATTCTCATGGTGTTATCACATTTCTGATCTTTGTCAATCTGATGGGTAAAAAATGCTAAGTTGTAGACTAAATTTGCATTTCTCTAATTCGGATACAGTCCTAAATTTGAGCAAACTAAAGCAAATTCTTAATGCCTATCTCCAAGAAACCGAAACAATGTAGTTACAATCTATGTGATTATTGACTCAGAGGAGGTTCATGTATAACGCCTAGATGGTAAAGGAGACACTTTGTTCCAAAGTTTGAATGTCAAAGAGGGAATATGAAAGTGAACCTCCTGGGGTCTTCAGTGTGTTAAAAGTTAGCATGTAACAGGTTTGGATGTGTGTTTTCAAGAGGTATTAACTATATGTTAAAGATGAAATCCGTTATTTGCTAAGGTGTTGGAAAACCCTTAGTGGCACTATGCTTTGAACACCACTGATCTAGTTCTCATTTTACAGAAGGGGAAACTGAGACCCTTCCTTTTTTGTGGGAATCTGGAGCTATTGGCTGAAATTTGAAAAAAAATTTTTTTAAACCTTTTTTGGATATCTTTGTATACCCTTTTATTTTGATATAGTTTGACCCACAAGAAGTTGCAAAAATAGTACAGAGAGTTCTCATGTACCCTTCATCCAGATCCTGCCAAAGATAACATCATACTCTTTCAGAGTTGCAAAAAATCCTGAAATGTCCATTACTTTTATATGGTCTTTACCCATCCGCATTCACACCCAATTCAAAAGGTAGTCATATCACAATTGTACTGATAGTCCAGATTTCATTATAATGTCCTGGAAAGTATTTCAGTTAGGGCCACATTTGCTCCTGAAATCAGTACTCCCCCAATACAAATACAAAGCTTTGAAGTCATAGAAACTGACTGCTTATCCTCAAGTCTGAGATGGAAGGTCTCCTTCAAGGGCATGGACCCCTTCCAGCCTGTGGCTCTGTCATCCTCCACAGCTGCACCCGGAGAAGGTCCACTCTTGTCCTAGAATCCTTGGGTCTAAAAGACACACACCTACTTCTGGCTAATGTGCCATTGGTAGAGCCTAGTCACACGGCCTCCAGTGGCTGCAAGGGGGCCAGCCTGGGAGGTGCCGTCTCCAGATGGGCAGCCCCTTGTAAATTACAACTCTAGGCTGCAGGTGGGGCAAATTTTGATGGACAGAGCTGTCTTCCCCAGAAAGTTCTATGCTTTGGCTCAGATGATACATCACCAAGGAGATCTATGAACCTCGGTTTTAATTCAACTTATTACTATTCAGCTAATTCTAGTGGACTTCGGTGGTTTTGTTTTGGCGTCTGCCTGGTATCCCTTTCTTACTTCTGATAATGGGAGGACTTCTTTCCATGTCTTCCTTTTGGCAAAGGTTCCCCCTGCTCCGCATAGTGTTAGTCATGGTCCCCAGTCCCAGGGGTCACAAAGGTGTCCTGGGACCCAGACACGGCCAATACCTTCTACTGTGCCGACTTATCTGGAGCTCCTCCAAGCTTCTGTGCCAGGTACACTCTGTTCTATTTCCCATTTGAAATTCTGTTTCCCACCGAATGTTCAGGAGTGGACCTGGTTTCTGGAGCTCCGGCAGCCATCCATCTGGTGGACCTCAGCTGGTGAGCTTGGGTGTGGAAGCTGGAGTGCTAAGAGCAAAAAGAGAAGGAGCCTGGGTTCCTGCTGAGATTACTGAGCCATTGAAACTGCTTTGATACTGCCTCCCTTCTGACTTTTCGTTAATATCATAATAAATGTCCTTCTGATTTCAGCTAGTTCTTCCCAACTTTTTTTGCAACAGAATACATGACTGAAATCCTAATAATTATCTAGCAAACTGGGATAAACTGGTAGAAATTTTGAGGTATTGGTATGGAAACTGAGGGAAGATGAGTCATATTTCTTTCTTTTTTTAAAAATTTTATTTATTTGAGATAGAGAGCGAGAGAGCGAGCACACAAGCGGGAGNTTTTCGTTAATATCATAATAAATGTCCTTCTGATTTCAGCCAGTTCTTCCCAACTTTTTTTGCAACAGAATACATGACTGAAATCCTAATAATTATCTAGCAAACTGGGATAAACTGGTAGAAATTTTGAGGTATTGGTATGGAAACTGAGGGAAGATGAGTCATATTTCTTTCTTTTTTTAAAAATTTTATTTATTTGAGATAGAGAGCGAGAGAGCGAGCACACAAGCGGGAGGAGGGGCAGAAGGAGAGAGGGAAGCAGACTCCCTGCTGAGCAGACTTGACTCGGAGCTCCATTCCAGGACCGCAGGATCATGACCTGAGCCGAAGGCAGATGCTTAACTGACTGAGCCACCCAGGCACGCCTGAAAACGAATCATATTTCTTTGTGTTATTTCTTTAAAATGTAAAAAATAAAACAAAGTTTTCAGAAGTAATTATTATAATTTTACAAAAGTTCTTGTAAAGCGTCAGATTTTTACGTTTCGTTTTTTAAAATATTTTATTTGTTTATTTGAGATAGAGAGAGAGCACGAGCAGGGGAGAGGCAGAGACAGAGGGAGAAGCAGACTCCCCGCTGAACAGGGAGTTGCTGCGGGGGCTTGATCCCAGGACCCAAAGATCGTGACCTGAGCTGAAGGCAGATACTTAACCGACTGAGCCATCCAGGCGCCCCAAGTGTCTGATTTTTATGCAAGGGACTTGAGTTTGTTCCACAGACGTGACTTTTGTGTGCCAGACTTTATGATTCAAGTGAGTATATGCAGTTCCTGTTCAAATATTTTTAATGATGATCTTGTCACATATTTGATAGGTACTATCAATGAAAACTGTTGTTAGCACAAGGAGGTTATATAAAAACATAAAACTATATTTTGAAACAACCTTTCAGAAATTTCCAATACTAATATATATATATATATGTGTATATATATATATATATTTTAAGGCTCTAATAGCAAGCATTTTCTTTTCTGTCATTGATAAATATTGGCATTGCTTGTGGCCTTCCAGTCTAATCAGACACAGACGAAATACCATGTTTCGCAGTAGCTTCCACAAGCAGAGCTCACAAGCATAGTTTGAGCAACCCCCCTGAGGCTCGCCTAAGTTCACCAAAAAAGAACAGCTGGGAAAGCAGAGCAGTAGCCAAGTTATAAAAAGACAGAGATTGGGACGACTACCTGGAAATGGACCAGGTATTTTTCTTTTTTTTTTTTTTAATATTTTATTTATTCGACACAGAGAGAGAGATCACAAGTAGGTAGAGAGGCAGGCAGAGAGAGAGGAGGAAGCAGGCTCCCTGTTCAGATGCGGGGCTCGATCCCAGGACCCTGAGATCATGACCTGAGCCAAAGGCAGAGGCTTAACCCACTGAGCCACCCAGGCGCCCTGGACCAAGTGTTTTCCCAGCCAGACCGCGCCTCCACCCCGCCAACCAACTCCATGCTGGTTGGCTTGGCCAACATGTTCCTTGGGCATCTGGATCACCAGCTCCTCTAGGAGCTCCATGGCACCTTTGTCCATCTCCTGGACAGCCTTCTTGGCCACCTTCGGCACATCAAGCAACATCAGCGCTGTTCAAAGGAGGACCTAGTGAAGACTGATGGAGCTTTCTGGGGTGCAGGGTCCACTACTTCGGTAGATGTCAGTTTTCTGTTGGTTGCTAATGACAGACATCCCCATTTGAATTGGCTTTAAACAAAGAAGAGAATTTATGACTCCAGCTTCAAGTTTGATATTATCAGAAATGGCTGTCTTTCTCTTTCTCTTGGCCCTGATTTAGGAAAAAAAAATAGATTTCTTCATGTGAGGTTTTAAAATTTAGTTTTAACTTTTATCTGTGGGATACAGGCGTGCAGTTGAAAGAGTTAAATCATTCTCCAAGGCTCGTTATGGAGAAGAGCGATCTCCCTGCCACTATTTCCCAGAGGCCCCAAAGGAATTACAGTGTAATTATGTTTAGACAAATATTCAGTGTTTACATTGTGTAAATACTAGTTGCAGCCAAGCCATAGTATATTCTGATTATGCCCTGTTCTGCACAACTTTTTGTTTTCATTAGAGTTAAAAAAAGAGTGTCCCTTTCTGTTTACTTTTTCTGCTTACTTTTCGGTGTATTAACTCATCTGAATTAGTCCCTACCCATTGTGTAAATCTCTTGTCAAGGTATTCAAACACATGCCGATTTCTATGGATTTCATCTTTGGAAGACGATTCTTCAATCTGGAGAAGAGGCGCTGAGCACCGATGGTCTTGAGATGGTGTCTCCCTCACCCTCCCAGGATTTCTTTCGCTTCTTCCTCAGGCCAGAGCTTCTTGTTCTATTATCTCTTCCATCTTCACCTCCTTGGCTTTTCCCCTTTTCTGGTGTGCTGGATTCCTGTGGCGAAGGACAAGGGAGGTACAGTTTAAGAATTAACACCTATATCCTCCTCCTTCATCGATGATTTGCGTTGAGAATTCTAGGCTAGGTAGAATATTACTCAACAATAAAAAGAAATAAACTATTGCTAGACGTAAAAACTTAGATGAATCCCAAAGGCACTGTGTTGAGTGAGAGAAGTCAGTGTCAAAATGTTACATACTGTGATCCCATTTATGTGACATTCTCTAAAAGACAAAATGATAGTGATGAAGAAAAGATCAGTGCTCACCAGGGTTTAAAAGGAGAGAGGAGGGTTTGATGACATGGGAGCAACATGAGGGGATATTTTAGGGTGCTGGAAAGGTTCTGTGTCCTAGTGCTGGTGGTCACCTGAATCTATACATGTGTTAAAATTCACAGAACTATCCACTCCAAGAAAAAAAAAAATCTCATTTTTTCTGTGTTTCCCGTATCCCAGGTGACCTAAGTCTGATGCCATTCTGATCGTTGTGCTTTTAGATGAAAACTTGCTTTTTCACTAGCTTTTAGCTGCATTTCCTTGTCTCTTAGTAACCTGGAATTTCATGATGATGCTTACTGGTGGCGTCGATTTCTGCCCATTGCATGGGGTACCCAGGGAGCCCTATCTTCTAAAAACTAGTGTCATCTGCTGTGAGTTCTGGGACATTGTATAGAGTTTTTTTTTCTTCCCCTGTTTTCTCTGTCCTCTTGCTAGAACTCCTGGCATTTGGAACTGGAGCTCCTTCCCTGGTCCTATTAGTACGTATAATTTCTCTCTAATTTCATGTCTTGGTCTTTTTGTTCTACCTTCTGGGATGTTTCCTTTACTGTATCTTTCAGGCTTTCTATGTCGTTTTCTGTTCCTACTCTCATGTTTTTCATTTCCCAGAACTCTTTTCTTGTTATTGAATTTAAGAAAAAGTCACCTGATTCTTGTTTTGTGGGTGTGGTATTTTCTCTCGTCTCTCTGATGATGTTGATATTTTGGGGGAGGGGCTTTCTTCCTCCTGCGTAGTTATGGTTTCCTCCAAGTGGCCTGATGCTCCTCTGCTTCATTGTTTTTGCATTTGTCTTTTGGGTTTCCTCAAAGGTCTTATGCTTCTTGGCTCTCCAATCTTATTCTAGAAAGAGACACTAAAGTGCTGATTGGCAGCTCTGAGGGTAGGGGGCAGGGTAGCCTGCCTGTCAAGCCCGAGCATCAGTGCAGGGTGACCTGGCTGGGCTGTGTCATTGCCCAAGCCCCAGGTTTCCCTCTTCTACACTTGGGAAATTTTGCAGAGAATGCATGCCATTCAGCTGCCTAGAGGATATCAGCCTTCTTGCCTGTGGCCTTGGAAGGTGGGGGTGGGTGGGGTGGGTTGGAAAGGCAGGTCAGGGGGTTTCCTCCATCAGTTTGCAACCCTTCTCTTGTCCTCTCTGTTTTCAGTTTAGTTCTTGTGCCTGAAGCTCCCTGTCCAGAGCAGAGACCTTACATATCAAAAGTCACTTTGCAGATGTGATTAAATGAAAAATCCTGAACCAAAGAGATGGTCCTAAATTGTCTGGGTGAGCCCAACACAATGACAAGTGTCCTCACGAAGGGGAGACAAGAGGGTTGGAGTCACAGAAGACGTGGTAATGGAAGAAGAGGTCAGAGAAGGAGAGATTTGGAGATGCTACACTGTTGGTTTTGAAGATAGAGGAAGGGGCCATGGGCCAAGGCAACCTCTGGGAGCTGGAACAGGCAGGAAACGGTTCTCCCTAGAGCCTCCAAAAGGAACCGGCTCTGCCCACACTTTGGTTTTCAGACTTCTGACTTCTAGAAGTGTAAGATAACAAGCCACTTAGTGTTCTAAGCCACTGCATTTGTGGCAATTGGTTACGGTAGCACTAGGAAACTACTAGAGCTCTATGAGAACATTCATTTCAATGTTCCTCATCTGGGAAGTGTGTTCTTTGGATTCCCCTTTGAATGGGTTCGGACGCCTCCAAAACGGAACCAGTCCTACTAACACCTTGAATTTAGCCCAGTGAGACTGAGTTTGGACTTCTGGACGCCTGAGCTATAAGGTAGCCAGAATCTGTATTCTCCAAGCCACTAAATTTGTGGCAACGCAGTAGAGCCGGAGAGGACCCCGAGACACTTCCCTCAGCTTTGGCACACAGAGGGTCGCCTAGAACCGGTGCCCGAGACGAAAATGTCGGTGTGCGGATGTACCCGAGTAACTCACTAACTTCATAAGTAACTCGAAAGGAAGCCCACAGCCTAAAATAAAGTCTGCTTTTATCGTACCAGGATCACGTACATGGTTTTTGAAAGGCACGCAAGTCCCCAAACTCCTGTTCATGTGGCAGAGATTGAACTGAAAATGTGAGAACAGAAATCCTGTTGGGTCAGCATGAATGTCTGTCTGCGGGACATAAAAGGTTCCCGAGACCTCCTGTCGTCCTAGGACAGAAAGTCGGTGTTAACAACCGCGTGCAGGAAGTGTCAAAGGGAGAAGGAGGGTGTGCAGGGATAGTCACTGACATGAATCTCCTTGCCCACATCGCAAAGGTGACTTCACGGTTGAAACGTCGCAACTGACTTCCTTTTTGATTTTTACCAGAGCTTTCGCCGTTCCCTTCATTTTTTTTTTTTTTTTTTTGCTGGCAGATGTGTGACATATTTTTTCCAAAAACACTTACTCAGCACTTCAAAGTGTCATTACTCTTTAGTTCTGTGTCCTAGCATATTTGGCTCAAGTTAAAAAGAAAAAGAAGAAAGGTTGGCTTTGGTCTGTGCACTTGGCTGACCAAGCCTAGAATGAAGAAGAGAAAAAAATGAACAGAATTGACTGAAAGATTCAGGCAGATCTCATAGAGGCTCATTTTTGGCATATGTTCCACATATTTATTCCTTGTTTTTTTTTCTTAATGGCCTCCTACCTGGGAACTGCTTAAAAGACACATGAAGAACTTAGTTTTAGGCCCTGGCTTCTCTTGTGGGTTGAATTGAATCCCCCCCAAAATATGTTGAAGACTACCCGTGGTATTTGTGAATCTAAACTAATTTGGAAACAGGGTCCTTGGGGATGTAAGGAAAGGTGAGATCCTGCTGGAGCAGAGTGGGCCCTGAATCCAACAGGATTGGCGTCCTCATAAGAAGGGAAGAGACACGGACAGACAGACACACACGAGAATGCGGTGTGAGGACAGAGGCAGAGATTGGAGAGGTGCAGCTACAAGCCAAGACAAGCCAAGGATTGCCAGCAGCACCACCAGCTCAGAAAAAGACACGGGACAGATCCTCCCCCACAACCTTCTGAGAGAACATGGCCCTGCTTCCATCTTGGTTTTGGACGTCTGGCCTCCAGAGCCGTGAGAGATACATTTCTGTTGTCTTAAGCCGCCCACTTTGTGGGGCTTTGTTATAGCAGCCACAGGAAATGAACACAGTTTATCAATCACGCCACTAGTGACATCTGGGACTGGAGAATTCTTTGTCACGGGGGCTGCCCGGTGTATTATAGGATGTTTAACAGAATCCCTGGCCTTCACCCACTAGATGCCAATAGGACCCACCCACTTGTGACAACCACCAACCGTATCTGCAGATAATGTCCAATGTGCCCTGGGGATGAAGTCACCCCTGTGATTGTGGTTGAGAGCCACTGGTTTATAGTTTAGGAATCTTTTGTCCGTTGCAATTATAGGGGTGTAACCAGAAGCACTGATTACGATGAATCTTGTTCATTCTTTTGACCAATAAACCACTTCCAGTTGCTGACTACTCTTGGTGGGGTGTTTCTTTCCCAAGTTCTGCCCTTGTCCCTGGCATGTTTCTCCTCTCTGGGCAGCTGGCGGACTTGGGTTTTCTGTTTCCCTCCCTGGGCCACGCTTGAATGCTTAGCACGACACCCACCTCCACATGGCAACAGACCACCAGCCTCACACCGTCTCGGGTACAGCTTGGTACAAATGCAGATTTCTGGGCAGAGAACATTGACTCTGAATGTACGAGGGTGGGAGCCCAGAACAGACATTTTCACCAGCCTCCCCAGGTGAGGGCCACGGGAGCCAGACTAAGTTTGTGAACTACTGGCTTAGGAAACAGAAAACACGCCATGAATCGAAACATGCTTATTTCTGCCCTGCATGCACACGAAAGAGGAACTTCTGGGTTACAGTGGTACTGTAAAGTCCCTTCAGACAGACTGTGTAGACGTTTGTTCAGGATTTATGTCGGGGGAGGCTGAGGGCTGGAGGGAAGGAATGCTGAGGAGAGCAGTCAGTCCCTCTGAGAGGATTCGAAGCGGTGTGTTCCCTTGCATCACACGGGCTACGTGAGTCATGGTGGACGGAAGTGTGAAGGTAGCTGTGGCCTGTTACAGAGGAGTCCGGGCTCAGGGAGTCTGTTCTAGGCATATGCTGCTTCCTGTGTCCCCAGAGACCAGGCCGGACACGACCTTCTGCCTCAGCTCCCTCAGTGCAAGGCTGTTGTCTGTAGGTCTGACATGTCATTCTTCCCCAAATGGCCCAAGCTCCCCGCCTTCACTTGCTGGTAGGCCTGAGTCCACAGATGAGAAGTAAAGAGGTGACTAAGGGGAAGGAGAGAAATGTCCTAATGGGTGTCTGCTCTTATGTGGGGGAGGGGTGCCCTTTCTTAGAAATTTCTCAGCGAACCCCTCCTCACATCTTACCTCACGGGGTCCCCCGGCCCCTCCTAGTTGGAGAGCAGGCGAGGGAAGTCTTCGCTTTCTCAGTCTCTTTGGTGGGAGGCGATCAGCGGAGGAGAGGGAAGGTAAGGTCTCTGAGGTGACTTGGTGAGGCTGCTACAGCTCCCTGCTTCCCTCCTGGTCACGAACCTCAGCATCCCTTCTGGGAGCCGGCATGGTGCCAGAGGGGCTCCTCCTCTCCTCACATTTCCAGTGAGCCTGAGCTCCCATTACAGATGGGCACCCAGGTCCTTGCTCCTCTAGCCAATCCTGCCTGAAGTGTTTCTGTTAAAATATGAGGTAAAAGAGATGTAAGTGAAAAGAAATAATTTTGGACTTCTTGGTAAAACATTTTTGGGAAAGTCTAGATTTTATGCCAGTGAGGACTTATCTACTATTTATTTTCTGACTTCCCACAGTGCCTAACATTGTGTTCTGAGCTTAAACAGAATGGAAAGGGAGGTCTGACTGAAACAAAGCAAAACAAAGCAAAATCCACCCACTAATACCCTTAAAGAATGCATGAAAAAAGCCCCAGTAATTAAGGACATAAATATAAAGACAACTAAATAATGATAAAGCTTAAAGGAACCTTCGGGATCCTTATTTTATTTATTTATTTTTAAAGATTTATTTATTTATTATAGAGCGAGAGTGTGTGCACAAGTCGGGGGGAGGGGCAGAGGAAAAGGGAGAGAGAATCTCAAGCAGACTCTGCACTGAACGTGGAGCCCCACACCGGGCTTGACACCAGGCTGGATCTCATGACCCTGAGATCATGACCAGAGCTGCAATCAAGAGTCAGATACTTAACTGACTGAGCCACCCAGGCACCCCTTTGGGATCCTTTTAAAAAGGGATTTTTAATTCTCTGTGTGTGTGTGTGTGTGTGGGTGTGTGCATGCATGTGCACTTTTGGGAAAGTTTTATCAATATACTGGAGAAGAAGGTATATATTGGTGGAGAATATTTACGATTTTCTTGCTGCCCAGAATATATTCCCATTTTAATGGTATAAACACTCATTTTTCTTTTGGAGAAATTGAATTTCTCGTGTTGCAGGACGTCTTGCTAGGATCATCAATGAAGATACCTTCCTTTGCTAGCTGAGGGACTGATCAGATGCCCATTTCCTTCCCATCCTGGTGGAGACCAAGGATGGAACTCCTTCCTTCCAGGGACTGGACTCTCAGCAGTCTGTCAAGTCATTTCTGTGACCTGTCAGTCAGGCGAGAGCCCGCTTCCTGGTTTGCAAACAGCTGCCTCTTGCTGTATTTTCCCATGGTACGGAGATTAAGAGAGAGAGAGAGAGAGAGAGAGAGAGAGAGAGAGAGAGAGAGAGAGAAAATGCTACAGTAACTAGAGACATGCAGAAACAAAGAGGCAGATAGGACAGAGAGAAAGAGAGGCAGAGACAGAGAGAGAGAGAGAGAGAGAGGGAGAGAGAGACAGAAAGAGAGAGAGAATATCTGTGTCTCTTCCTCTAAGGGCACTAATCCCATTCATGAGAGCTCCCCCTCATAACCTCATGACCTCCTGAAGACCCTGCCTTCCAACACTATCATACTGGGAATTAGGATTTCAACATAAAGGTTTTGGTTGTGGTGGCGGCGGGGAGAGTCCACGGCAGCTGTCTAGAACTGCTGTGTTTAAGGCAGCAGCCTCTAGCCGCGTGTGGCCAAGTCCTTGAAATGTGGCTAGTCCAAACAGAAATATTCTGTAACTGTGAAATAACACACCAGGTTTTGAAAACTCAGTCCAAAAAAAGAAAAAGAATGTGAAAGAGCTCATTAGTAATTTTTAATATTGCTTACATATTGAAATGGTATATTTTGACCATAATGGATTACATAAAATGTATAATCAAAATTATTTCATGTGCTTATTTTGGCTTTTGTAGAAATGTAGCTACTAGAAAGCTTCAAATGGCACAGGTGTATGGCATTCCATTTTGACTGGACAAAACTGGTTTATACCCTTGCACTCATGAGTTAAGGACGTCGGTTAAACATTTCTAGTTCTACCTGATCCCAGGCAAAACTGGCATCAGAAGCTTGAGGCGGATAAAGAACCCAAGTGCGTGACTGTAAGGAGTAGGAGTGTCCTGGGAGTCTGTGTGCAGGTAAGTGGGAAAAGGACCCCCCAAGGGTATGGAGGTGTACTGATGGCGTCTGCTCTAATCTGGGTAATACTTGTCCCAGGAGTTAGTTATATTCTCATTTATGTAAACTTTATTTATTTATTTATTTATTTATTTATTTATTTATTTATTTATTAATTAAGTAGGCTCCACCCCAGCATGGAGCCCAACACAGGGCTTGAACTCACCACCCTGAGATCAAGACCTGAGCGGAAATCAAGAGTCCGATGCTCAACTGACGGAGTCCCCCCACCCCCATTTCCGTATAAGCTTCTTTTAAAACAAAAGTTCATTATAAGCAATAATATTGTGGCATCTCAGGCTTGGTACACTAGTTATATTTATTTCTAAGACCCATTAAAATAAACACAAAACCATTAACATAGAATCATATTTATTTCCTGTCCCACCTATGGTGCTCATTTTGGATCATTCTGGCAACAATCAATGTTTGTTAATCTTCAGCAAAGGAATTCTTTCAAAAGAATAGTCAATCATGCTCTGATATGTGTAATTATGACTTTCCTTCCTTCGATTTTGTGAAGCCATTTGAATTCCTCCAATGTGTTACTTTGACACTTAATGCAATGTTTATGCAACAATCGTAAAAATTAATTGTCTTCCTTCTTGAAACTATTTAAAATCCTCATCCTTGGCCCGCCTTATTGACGTGTGCACATTAAAGTATGACTATGTGACAATAATAATTTTACAACAATGAATAAATGTCAAATTAATTATGTTAAAATAGTAATTTGTCTGTTTCCTTTCAAATATATGTAATTATTAATTTGGGGGAAGTGTGCAGAAAATGTTAAGTACATTATCAGAGCTGAGGTTCAATCTCTGAAGTGATGTTTATTTTTTCTTCTGAATTGTATTATTTGGGAGTTTCCTTTTTGTCAGAATTTGTTACTTGGTGGTCAGTAGGTTTTAGGGAAATTCCACACTTTTCAAGCCAGGGGCTAGGAGGTGGTAATGGCCATATTACCAGAACTTTCTGTTCGTGAAAACTTTGTGGATTTTCTTTGGGGGGGGGAAAGGAAAACCTTCCCTCCTGTCAAGATAGGATCGTACCATCTTCCCATTTTGTTTGTTTGCCAGAATATCTATGCAGCTAAAAATAGAAGGCATGGGTGTTTCTTTTGGTTCTTCCCATACTGTCTCAAATATACATCCATGGGGAATCCTTCCCAATTTAGGCTTAACATGTTTGGTACTGTTCTGTGTCTTCATTTCAGATGGTATAAAGAGAGGAACTGAATCTCTGTTTTTTATTTTTGTAATTATCCTTAGCTTATACCTTTGACACAAATACTATTTCATGTATGTTATTTTCACAGTACTCGGTACGTGGATGTGGTGAAAAGCACTGTGGATAATGTGGGGTTTATGGACATAAATGGGGGCTCTGGCAGGTTGAGGGTTAGCTCCCAAACACCCTTCTACTGTAATATGGTCATATTGCAAAATTTCTTCCTAGAAATGATAGGGTGTGATGTTCTGCATGATTTTCCTAAAGGCCTGGGAAACAAGAGAGACAATTAGAGCTGTTAAATGTGGCTGTTGGCAGAGCCTGGAGACCCGAGTCTGTTCAGGGGCCCCTCACTAATCCCTGGGTAGCTGTCCGCCTGCCCCTCCCCTTTGGGGCCAGCTCACCTCCGGTTCTCTGGGTGTGCTTTGGGCAAACTGCTCCTCTCTCCCAGGCTGGACTTGCCTTTGAGCAAAGACTTCTGCTCTTCCTCCCTCTGCCTTCTTTCCTTCTGCACACATTTCCCCTTTCAGAAGGTGGACTTGGGGGGGGGGGGGAATCCTGTCCTTCTTTAAATTTTTGATAGGTGTTCATCACAAATTTTTTGCATCAACTTTGATTTTAAAACTATTGCATTAAAATATTATTTGTCTTGATGATGGAACTTTTGGGTGGCACCTTAAATTGTCCGCCCGAGGGGAAGTTCTCACTTGCCTCACCTTAATCCGCTGCCCTGCCTTTGAACTCTTTCTTGAGAAACTGAAGTACTTTCCTCCTGAAAATGCTTGATAATGACTGAATCTGGGTAATGGGTATATGGTGTGTCATGCTTCTGTGTATGTTTGTATTTTTCCAATAAAAAATACAACTTTATAAATACAATACAAATACATTATATATTAATATATGGTAAAGCTTTGTTGTATTGCTTTACCTGTCTATTATGTGTAAATATAAGTATTAATAGTAACTTTTTTCTTATATTAAAAGTTTCATATTTATGTTAAAAGTTTCACATTGTAAAAATTTGGAAAACATTTCTCCAGGTATAATGAAAAAGATTCAAGTTACTCTTAAATCCCACATTCAGAGGATTATCAATAATGTTTTTATATATCTCTGTCTTCTCTTTTGCCTGTGTGTGCTTTGTGTCCATCCATGAGACATCAACCAGGGGCAGAAGAGGACATCCATTGGAAAGGCCCATTAGCATGGCAACTTAGGACTCCAAAGTTTGCGATCACGATTTTATACTATATGCCACTGCAACTTTCACTCTTGCTTACTATATTATGTCATTAACCATTCCTAAAAGGATTAAAAATAAGTTCTTTTATGTCTAATTCTGATTAGAAAGGGATACAGGTTCATTTTAGAAAATTCTGTGTTTTTATATGAATGTGCACTACCAAGTATCATTGTACTATACATACTATGTTGCATTATATGTTTTTATGCAACAAGAAATCAGGAATATTTTTCCATTTTTATGGAAATTAAATATTTTCCCATCTTTAATGGCTACCTTATATTCCATCAAATTAATATAGATTAGTGTGTTGGTTAAGATTGTGGACTTTGTCTTCCTTTTAAAAAAATTTTTTTTAGGATTTTACTTTTTTATTTGTCAGAAAGAGAGAATGGCAGGCAGAGGGAGAAGCAGACTCCCTGCTGAGCAGGGAGCCCAACTCGGAACTCAATCCTTGGACCATGAGGTCATGACCTGAGCCAAAGGCAGACGCGTAACCAACTGAGCCACCCAGAACCTCCCTGCTCTGCTTCTTACTAACTGTGGATCTGGGGCAAGTTATTGGAATGATTCATGTCTCTGTTTCCTTGCCCATAAAGGAGAAAGTTACAGTACGTACCTCATGGGTTGTTTAGAAGAGTACATGAACCAATGTCTGGTAAGCCCTTGGAACAATGCCTAGCAGATTGTGAATCATCAATCAATAAGGGTTTAAAAATAATTTGATTACCTAATCCTCTCTGACTAAATGCTTAGGTTGTTTCCCACTCTTTGTTTTTTAAAGCAGTGCTGTGAGCATCGTATTTTTCTTCGGCTAGATTCTTCGAAGTGGAAACACTGGACTACAGAACACAGATGTTTGTAAAGCTCGTGATAGACAACACAGAAGTGCCCTCTGGAAAAGTTGTGCCAACTCCTGCTCCTGCCATCAGCTGAAATATTTTCAATACCCTTTGGACAAGTTAGATAGTGTTATTGTCGTCATTATCATTTTACATTTCTTTTGCTAGATAATTTGTCTTTTTCCTTTCCTAGTTCCTGATATGCACCCGTTTTAGAATCATCCCTCTATATCTCAAGTAAATGACATTTTTTCATTGGTTGCTGAGCCAATGTATAGACGAAGTGAGTAGCGTTTAAAGCGATAGTGTCTTTTGTTTAAGCAGACACGGGTAAGAGTGCCTGTTCTTTCCCTCATATCCTGCGCGCCACAATAACCATTAACAGATTGTTTGGTATTCTTCGGGACCCTTCAAATAATCATTTAAAAATAATAGAGTGGCGGGGTGCCTGGGAGGGGCTCAGTCAGTTAAGCGTCTGCTTTGGGCTCATGTCATGATCTTGGGGTCCTGCGATCAGAGCCCCATGTCGGGCTCCTTGCTCGGCGGGGAGGCTGCTTCTCCCTCTGTCTGCTGCTCCCCTGGTGTGTGCTCTCTCTCTCTCAAATAAATAGATAAAATAATAACAATATAGTGACTCATCTATTCCTGTTGTAAAAATGCAAACGATGTTCAAATATATCTATGAGTACTTATTTCTAGATGATATCTTAGGATTCTTACCGAACGCAGACGCTCTTTGTGTTTCTACCATGTCATGGATGTTTCCACATGGGTATAGTGGATCTGGTCAATTCTTCAAAATATCTGCAAAACATTCTATATCCTACTTATCTGACTCTAATCAAAATTGATTCCCTATCGATGGACAATTGCCTCCAATTTTTTAATACTATAATTTGCCATATTCAACATCTTTGTACCTATATTTTTGCCTATTTATATGTGGATCAATATCTCAACGTTTGCTTGTTGGGGTGATTCTTTTAAAAATACGAATTCTGTCGGTAAACAAAGACAGATAAAGTTAAGAATTGAGACAATACAGTTGTAATCTCTCGTCTTCTCCCTGTGGTGGTGTGAAGTATTCCAGCATCCATAATAAATGTGCTTAATTAAAAATGAAAATTAACCAAACAAAAGAAGCCAGATTTGTTTTAAATTCTTATTTGCAAACATTAATTGTGTTCTTTTTTTTCCTTGACTTCACTGTGAACTTTAATTTTTAACAGTAACCTAAACCACCTTTAAAACAAATCATTTATCCCAAAGGTTTGCGATGTCATAATTGCCTGGTTATTTGGATGATGCATGTGTCATATCTGAAAACAAACTAGTTATCTTGTGAAATTTATTTCCACATGCGTTATCTGAACCACCAAAGATGAGAACACTGCATGGATAAATATGATAAAAATTATGATGGATTTAGAAGCCTGGTGCTCAGCTTTGCTATTTCGTCATTTTTATTATATTGTTGGGTCAAAAATGTAAAAGAAGACCAGCAAAGGAACTGTTAATGTGCCTTGTGGAGTTTTTTTTTTTGTTTTGTTTTGTTTTTTGTTTTTTTTGCCTGGGAAGCAGGTAATTCTAGCCTAGGAGCTCTTGAATGCTTTACAAGTAATAGGAACCAAGTGGGAAAAGCATGTTTTATATTTTAATGCCGACATCCTCATAGAAAAAAAAATTAAAGATTCAGAATCCTTGGCTGTGATTCAGTACCTAAACACTTCCTGGTGATTTTCAGAATCCCCCAGAGACCCATAAATGCTTCTGTGCTAGAGGTACCCGTTGTCGCCGCACACTTAGGCCAGTTTATCAAACTAACGAGCTCAAGAGTGATGCTATTTCACGTTCAGCTCCATGAGGGAGGGACAGAGAGAAAACAAAACCAAAATTCAGACAGGAGAATAATCCTAAGGGCCAACCTGACAAAAAATTTATGAACTCATACACACCAAATCTTACCCAGAGTGACACTCTTTGCGGGGATTTGACTCTACAAATCTTGTGCTAGTTCCTCATCGAAGCCTCACAGACAAAGCACGATGGTTTTCACACCGGGTGATGCTTATGGGTCTAGACTTAAAAAACAGTACTGTGTGGCTTTCTCCACGAACTGAAGGCTTGCAAATCCCTGGGGAAGAGACAGAACGTATTTTTCTCTTGTTAGGTGCCAAATGGTTTCTCTCTCAATTAACAGAAGGGGGGACGAGGTTCTAAAACTCTTTTAGAGAAACTTCTCCTTTACTTTGGAATTTGAATGACAGGTCAGGCTCAGGGGAAATAGTGAGTTTCTGTGTTATTCGTGTCATCGAAACAACCATTATATTAGAACAGGAGATAATCCATAGATAATGAGAAAAGAAAACAGACCTTATATAATTGTGTATTTCTGGGGTGCCTGGGTGGCTCAGTCGGTTAAGTGTTTGCCTTCAGGTCAGGTCGTGATCATAGGGTCCTGGGATCAAACCCCCTGTTGGGGAGGGGGGTCCCTGCTCAGCGGGAAACCTGCTTCTCCTTCTCCCTCTGCCTGCCGCTCCCCCTGCTTGTGTGCTCTCTCTGTCAAATAAATTTTTTAAAATGTGTATTTCTTAAAAGCTTTGTTACCTATTACCTTCTAGGTGAAATTAAATGCATATTGGGTACACGTGTGTTGATAGAAACATATCATGTGATCTGAAATGGAAAGGTGATCTTACAGCCTTGCCTCATGCAATGCTGAATCATTTTGAAATTCAACTGGTGTTTTTTATTTTTATTTTTTAAAGATTTTATTTATTTATTTGACAGAGAGAGACACAGCAAGAGAGGGAACACAAGCAGAGGGAGAGGAAGAAGCAGGCTTCCTGCTGAGCAGGGAGCCCAACGTGGGGCTTGATCCCAGGACCCTGGAATCATGACCTGAGCCGTAGGCAGATGCTTAACGACTGACTGAGCCACCCAGGCGTCCCTTCAACTAGTGTTTAAATGAATTCTTTCAACATTGTCAAATGAACGTGTAAACATTTCCTCAGAGGTGACTTACTATAGTTTGGTTTTACCAATGACAAGATAACCAAATTAGAATTTTTGAATTGTAAAGGTGTTATGTTAGGGCTATAAATTTGGGTTCTTTTCCCGTTGTTTTCATGTTCTTTCTTCTCCCCACCATCCCCCCTCCCTTCTTCTTCCAGCAAATTCACAGATACAGGAGACCTTCTATATTAATTACATTATTTACTTACTTTTAAACTTTTCTTTGGGACACATTTTCCACATAGAATGAGGCATGAAACAATTTTAATTAGTCCTTTACTTTTTTCTTGTTTTATGCTAGAAAAACTAAAGAAAAATAAACAAATAAAGCAGATTTTACTGCTAATACTTCTTACCCTTTATATCTGTGCTCAAGAGAAGACATTTTTGCTGGAATGGCATTAAAAAAAGTCAAGTGTAATGTACATAACTCTTGGTTTCTTGGTTATATGTCTTTAAAGTTTAAGAGATTGTTATTTACATTAATGTTTGAAGTCATTCCTCTTGAGAAACTACTTAGGCGGGTTGTTTTTTTTTTTTTGCCTGTTTGTTTTTGTTTCTGTTTTTTTTTTTGCATATTGGCTGCAGCTTCAATAGTCATATTTTATAAATGATGATGGTAAAATTTATGTTCTTAGAACTTCAGGACAGGATTCATTCTATTTTGAACCTAAACAAGAAAATTTCTTTCCCAACGGAATGGCCATGCCTCACATTTATCCTAGCTGCTCGATTGACGATTTTTGCCTTAAAAAGGCATGATTGTCTGATCGTATTTTTATCATCAGTAATTTCATACACAAGTCAGGAAGCCCATGGATTTCCTCATGCTAAGCATACACTTACTTAGTTATCTTTTTGCTGTATGTGCTTGATGCTTTTGGGAAGAAGACTTTGGATTTAGGATAAACTTAAAGCCAAGGTTTGCAGTGAAGTATATGTTTTTTCCCATAATGCTGGAAACCAAGAGCGTGAAAAGGCCCTTCAGGGAAGCCAATGCTGTTCCCTTGAAATGTGTAGAGCAGGGCTTCTTGCTAAAGAATAAGAAAAATGGTCCTATTGCCACGACTTTACATTCGTTTGACTTTCTGTATTGTAGTCAACATTTGCTTCTTTCCCCTCCTCTCATTGTATCCTGATTTCTTTTTTGAAATTTTCTTTCCTCCGTGAGCATGGTCAGAGTGTTCTGACCTGCCACTGTAGAGACCGAGGAGGTCCCTTCCTGGAACTTCTTATTCCAGCACAGCCAAGGGTGGACAGGTGGCTCAAGGCCAACCAATCAGATTTCTCTCCCAGGATTTTGAATTGTGAGTGTGACTCAGAGATGGAAAGATGGTCTGAGGGCAATGGCCCCCGATGGGTGTGCTGCGTTAGGTCCTTCCTTGTTCCTGATCTTTGTTCGTGCCTGATTTTGCAGCTTTCCCGTAAGTTCTGGAGGCTTCTAAATATCCCTCTGGTGAATTTACGTTTTGACTTTGCTAGCCAAACTACAGTGGCCAAACAGTTTCTCTTTCTTGCCACAAAAAACTCTTAAGTGGTCAAACAGGGGTCTCTCAGTCACCAGATTGGAGTGGTGAGCAGGTATCACCACCCCGCCCCCATTATATATATCGGAAACTGTGGGTTCAGAGAGGCTGAATGACTTGCCCCAAATCTCACAGGGAGTAAATGACAGAGCCGTGATCTGTTCTCACAGCTTTGACCTCTGCTTTGCAGGTACACCTGCAAAGGCAATTTCAATTTCCTTTAGAGGCAAAGCATGACTTCAGTACCAAAGAGCCTCATGTTTGTTTCCTGGCCTATGACTGAAACTCTGAGCTTTATGAATGGGGGATAAAAATGTCTACTCCAAAGGACTGTTGTGAGGACCATGTAAGTTAATGATCTTGGGAAGCATGTGGTGTAGGGCTTGGCGTGCAGTATGTTCTCAATAAATATAATTCTCAAATGAGTAGTTACAATGTTAAGATTCAGGCTCTCTAGATGTTGTATGGGCAAGTCTAATAGAAATGAAGTTCCTTAGTACTAGGAAAGCTTGTACAATGTGGAAGAATCCTCAGAACAATGGCCCTAGCTGGGTTTAACCAGGATGTATGGCCCCAAACTTTCTGGGCCTTCTCGATATCAGGTGCCTGCTTCTCCTGACCCCTTCAGGCACCACTGGGTGTACACATCTCTCTTTCTATATTGTGGGGACCAAAGACAAATTAGCACAGCTGTTCCCCTATGAAGATTTTTGCAAGACTTTGTTGAGTCATGCCCTTAAGCAAGGAGATTTATTGCACTGTCAAGCACATGAGGCAGTGGAATGGGGTGGACAGAGGTCTCAGATCTGAATCCTGATTCCACCCTTCTCTGGCTCCGTGAATTTAGACCAGTAGCTTAAACTTCTGAGCAACAATTTCCTCTAGTGCCGGGGTTTGTGGGTGTCCAGCTTCCCTTCAATACTTTTGTGAATCTCTGGGAGACTTTGATCTAGACACCATCTGCTGGACAAGGAGTGAGAAGTGTTGGAAAAGGAAGTTTACTCAAAACGTTCTTTTGAATAGCAAGAGATTATCTTAAAACTAGACGAGATTGAGATACATTAATGGATGAGTTTGTTTGCTTTTCCCTACTATGGGCTCCAGACCTGGTTGTCCAGTGGAACCATCCATGATGATGGACATGGTCTACATCTGCACTGTCCAATATGGTAGCCACTAGCCACATGGGCTGTTGGGTGTTGAGATACTTTAGTGGACATGTTTGTTTGCTTTCCCTACTGTGGTCTCCAGACCTAGGCTGTCCAGTGGAACCATCTGTGATAATGGACATGGTCTATGTCTGCACCATCCAATATGGTAGCCACTGGCCACATGGGCTGTTGGTGCTTGAAATGTGAATACATGTGACTGAGAAACTGAATTTATAATTTTACTTAAATTCAATTAAGTACAGTTAAATTGAATTAGTCATGTGTGGCTCATGGCTATTATGTTGGAAAGCTAAGCTCTAGAGGAAAAATAAGGCAGTTAGAGAAAATAAGGATGCTTTCCTGACTTTGAGTGGGAGAGTTTACATTAGTGACCCTGCGACATATGAGTATGACCTGATTTTTGAGAATCTGGTGGAAGGGCATACATTCCGACTGTGGACCAGGAGCCTGGGACAGAGATGTTGAATAAAGATGGAGGGCAGTCCCTAAAAGCAAGAAATGAAGGGCCAGGCAGAGTCATCATTAAGGTCTGCTATAGACTGAGGTTTTGTGTCCTGCTACAATTCATACATTGAAATCCTTATCCCCAGTAAGATGGTCTTTGGAGACTGTGGCTTTGGGAGGTCATGAGGTCATGAGGTGGAGCTCTCACGATGGGACGAGTGCCCTTCTAAGAAGACACAGGAGGTAGCTTGCTTCTTTTCTCCCTCTTAGCCACGCGAGGAAACATGGAGAAGGCAGCAAGCCAGGAAGCGGTTTCTTCCCAGACACCAGATCTATTGGCACCTTGATCTTGGATAGCCCAGCTTCCAGAGCTGTGAGAAATAAACGTTTCTTGTTTAAGCTCCCCAAACTATGGTTATTTGTTATAGCAGCGCGGAGAGACCAACACAGGCTTCCTTCTCAGGTGGTTAGTTTCCTAAAGAACTGAACCCCTTTGCAGAGAGGAAATTGATCTTCTAGAGCAGGTGGGGAAAACACCAGAAGAAAGCAACATTTAGCCAGAAGAGATGGAAATCTACTGCTTTAAACCGTAGAGGCTGGATTTAAACCAGAAAGGACTGAAATGCCATCGTTAGCTAGTTTTAAGTTTTATTTCTGTGTGCCCTCCTTACCCGCAGGCAGAATTGACTCAGGGGTTGGAGAGTAGGACTCAATCAGTTGTAGAAAATAAAGGTACATTTTCCCTGCATGTCTGAACATAACGTGCTAAGATATATGTTTTTCTTCACTTACAGTAATTACATATTTATTTGTGTAATTATTCAATTCCTGTCTATCTTGCCTTCTTGACGCTAAGTCTCCCAAGGGCAGGGGTTATGTTTGTGTTTCTCGCTGTTGGATTAAGCCCCAGATGGTGCACTTGGCACAATTCTCTGATTCTTCAGTGGCCCGCACCCAGTAGTGACACGGGAATTTAATATTTTCATCCCCATGTACAAAGGGCCTCCCAAAGAGGGTAGTTGCAATGTGCTTTTTGTTATAAGCCCCTAACAGAGATTCTTGGATCTGTCTGTCAGCTACCCCTACAAATAGGAATTCTTCCCTTTAATAGGTTAAGAAGAGTAGTTACTGAAGGACAGTTAGTTAGAAACCTATTTAACAGATGAAATCATTGCGTTTAATGTACCTAAAAAACTAGAAATATGCGATTTCTAGTATTGTCCCTATAGCTCAGTTTCCCCAAAGTTACAAGATGTTGCCATGGATATATAAAATGTGTGCTATTATTTATTTATTTTTATTAAATGAACTCATTTAAGAAAATAAGCTGAAATGTCCTAGCATCCTCTTGGACTCGAATGTCTATAAAAGCAGATTTCCCCTCATACGCAGCAAATGTGTGACTAATGGTGTAGGGATTGTTCTTTATGCCCCTCGATTATGTAGCGCAGTTTGGGGAACCCCAGACGCTTCACTGTTGAAGTGATGTCTTAAAGAGTGTACCTATTTGTTACACATGGGAGGTCGGGGTCTGAGTACAGACGCAGCGCTGTGTGGCCCCCTCCACAGAGGAAAGATGGTAGCTGGCTTGGATGGCCAACGGGTGCCACTTTGCTTAAGACTTTTCCCTGCAAGTCCCACCTCCTGGGAAGCCCCTCAGTCTTGGGCAAACCAGAAGGATTGGCCATCCTCTAGCTGGTGCCCTCATAACTTCAAGCCACCATCTTTTTAGAGACAGCTCCATTAGTCCTGAGACCTTGGGGCTAGGTAACCTTGGGAAGGAGGATACAAATAAAAGCCATCCAAGCGTGGGGGTAGGGAAATTGGGTTTGAGAAACTGACTCAATGGTTCATTTGCACTTATTTGTCTTAATTCCTCCAAGTAGCAGATCCTTAGACACATATTTGAGTGCAGGTAGATTATTTGAGAAGTGATGCCAGCAAATACCCATAAAGGAATGGAGTGCTGAGATTAGGATCGAGAAGAGTCAACCAAAGATGCACTATCAAGTAAGTTACCATTGGGAGCAAGTAGAGCCTCATCCTTTGTGGGAACCCCTGGACCCAGGACAGACATGGGCCTCCTCCATGGGGTGGGGGAGAGGGGGGCCGAGGTATTTATACACCAACTCCCATCTGTCATTGGTTGAGAACTGCTTCCGGGGATGTGAATTCTCCAGGATCTGGCCTGCTCTGAGCAAAGGAGTTGAGTGGGCTCCCACCACCAGAAAGAGCCTTTGGGCCAAGTGATGCGAGCTTCTCTGGAGACCACAGCAGTGGAAACACCTGAGGAGCTGAGGGCAGGCCCAACCAGGTCAGCTACAATAGCCCTGGGCAGGCACTTACCCTTCTTGAGTTTTATTGTCTCCAGTCTTGTGAGAAGCTGGGGTTTGGTGAGGACTTTCCAAACTGGGAACATAGACCACTAGCACTATGAGAGGTGATTTTGATGATACATGGAGACCTTTCCTTCCTTCCTTCTTTCTTTCTTTCTTTCTTTCTTTCTTTCTTTCTTTCTTTCTTTCTTTCTTTCTTCCCTTAAGAAAGCATCTTAAAATATTTTTTAATTTAAATTCAATTTAGTTAACACATACAGTATTATTAGTTCCAGGGGGAGAATGTAGTGGTTCATCAGTCGCATATAACACCCAGTGCTCCTTCCCTCAAGTGCCCTCCTGAATGCCCTTCCCCCAGGTACCCCATCCCCTGCCCACCTCCCCTCCGGCCACCCTCGGTTTGTTCCCTAGAGTTAAGAGTCTGTTATGATTTTCCTCCCTCTCTGTTTTTATCTTATATTTTTCCTTCCCTTCCCCTATGTTCATCTGATTTGTTTCTTAATTTCCACATATGAGTGAAGTCATGTGATAATTGTCATTCCCTGACATATTTCACTTAGCATAATACCCTCTAGTTCCGTCCACGTTGTTGCAAATGGCAAGCTCTCATTCTTTTTGATGGCTGAGTAATATTCCATTGGATATATACCACATCTTCTTTATCTACTCATCTGTCGATGGACATCTGGGCTCTTTCCATAGTTTGGCTATCATGGACATTGCTGCTGTGAACAATGGGGTACAGGCCCCCTTCAAATCACTACGTATCCTTTGGGTAAATACCTATGTGGTGCAATTGCTGGGTCATAGGGTAGCTCTATCTTTAACTTTTGAGGAATGTCCATGCTGTTTTCCAGAGTGGCTGCACCAGTTTGCATTCCCACCAACAGAGTAAGAAGGTTCCCCTTTCTCCACATCCTCACCACCATTTGTTGTTTCCTGAGTTGTTAATTCTAGCCATTCTGACCAGTTGGACACTAGTTTCAAAGGACACTGTATCACAGTAAGAAAGTGATTCCTGATTCTTGTCCAGTCCTTCCAGAAACATGGACAAGAAAGTCACCCCTGGGTGCAACTTTCTCCTGAACACCTCTGATACTTTGCAACCTTTCCTTTTTAAACAAAGTTGGGCAGGTCTCAACCTGAGTACAAACCCCAGTTCCTAGAATGTAATAATGCTGTTTTAAATTATGTATTTATTGATTTTAAAAGATTTTATTTATTTATTTGAGAGAGAGAGTGACACTGGGCTCGGTCCCAGGACCCTGGGTCATGACCTGAGCTGAAGGCAGACGTTTAACTGACTGAATCACCCAGGTGCCCTGATAACACTCTTTTTAAAAATTGTATTTATTTTTGTGGTTAGTTTCTAACTATAGTGTGCGATCTTCATTGTCCTTTAAACAAAAGTCAAGCTCCTAAAAGATACGCCTTAAGTAAAGCACAGGTGGGATGTTAATATGGCAAAAATGAAGGTGAGAGATTGTGTGAAATGACCTCAAAATCCTCTCTTGCTTCACGAGTTCATTGTTTCTGGATTTCTTTAAGAATCTTGTTGTTTTAGGGAAACTCCTATTGTAGACGTTTTTGATGGTTACACTGCTTCGTGTGCTCGGCTTTTACAGTCTTTCCCCTTTCGCTTGAGTGGCACCAAATAGGGGTGAACTATGATTAATGGTTGTATAGAGATCGCTGTTCCTGGGCACTTTTCTGAAATCTGCTGTGGCGGGTTTCCTCAGCGCCTCTCACTTCTGCCTTAAAAGGGATTTTAATTTGGTCTTTATCATTGTCTGCATTAGACCACAAGGAGGCATCAGCGGATTTGTGCTGGAGGCCAAAGAAGAGAAGTTTTTTTTTTTTTTTTTAAAGATTTTATTTATTCATTTGACACAGAGAGAGAGATTACAAGTAGGCAGAGAGGCAGGCAGAGAGAGAGGAGAGAGGAGGAAGCAGGCTCCCCGCTGAGCAGAGAGCCCGATGTGGGCCTCGATCCCAGGACCCTGGGATCATGACCTGAGCCGAAGGCAGCGGCTTTAACCCACTGAGCCACCCAGGCGCCCAGAAGAGAAGTTTTTAAGAGGGACAGATGTGTCCCCATCTCATATTCACTTGCAGTCATGTTTGCATTCAAAGATTCCTAAACAAAGAAGGGCATTTTAATAAGAAAAATTGGTTGCCGTTTCAAGCCTTGATGTGCTGCGAGAAGAAAAAGCTGTTTTCAAGACTAACCAACTGCATTTAATTTAATAGCTGAAAAGGAGAAACATAAAATAATGCAGTGGCTTTAACAAAGAAGGCTGTGATTCAAAGCCATATATTCCAAGCAGAGTCTATTTTATCCAAAGCAACTCTGAGAGGCAACGTTTTCTGGAAATAGGTCAAATTCTGAGTTCCCACTGCCTCCCACTAGAGGGCGCTCTTTAGTCGTCTATTTAACGTCCTCCTTTTTTGTAAAAATAATAAAAAAATGACTATAGGGCTATGAATTCTGATACAATTCTTGTTGAGCATGTTATGAAATTTTCTCCCAGACATTGTTTTATTTTCGGCTTATATGTGTGAAATTCCACTTTAAGAAGTATAACATGATTCTGAATCTTTCAATATGTATAAAATCCCCATGGTATTATGGTACAATAGAAGCAAAAGACATAAGTTTAAATTATTGTAATCCCATAGGTATTTTGGCTATTGTTTTTCTATATATGTTACTGCACAAAGAAAATTTATTGTAAATATTAATACTGTCTGCTTAGATCTTTTGTGGAATGACTAAGGGAGGCAGTGTGGTCTAGGTGGGGGGGATTTTATTGGCTTTTCCAGAGTGATTTTTGTTATCTATCAGGACGTTCTTTTAATTTGTTTTTCAGGATTTCAGTCTGTTTAGATTGTTTTGTCTTAGATCTATGAAAATCATGGTCTGCTTTTCTTTTATTCCTGTTCTTACAGATTCTTTACCTTTCTCTTTGGATTTGGGCTTCTCACGCTACATTGTATGAAATGCTGCTGTTCTTGTAATGAAGGGATGCCACCTTTAAAAATAAATTATGACTTTCCCCTGTTTTCAGAAAAGAAAAATAAATCAATCAATAGGAGTTTCTCAATTTATTTCACTGCATTACATTTTCCTTAAACTGCTACAGTTTAAGGCTGTAGTTTAATAAGATATTGACATAAAGCAGACATGCAAAATTTTGTTATTTAAAGTTTAATAAATGGATTTCCACGGTGTTCTACAGAAGTCTTCATCTAAACATGTTTGTGAATTCTAATGTTGCCCTGAAATTACAACTCTTTTAAAAAATGTTTATGATGACACATGTAACATAGGAACATATGTTTTTGATAAGAATTCAAACAACAAATATTTTGTGATTTAATTTGTAACGTAGAGGTAAACATTATAGTCCCTTTTTATCCCTTCCAGAAAATCCTCTTCTTTCTCCAGAAGTCATCACTGTTCACATGTAAATGTGTATACTTTAGACATTTCCTATGTACATGGGAAATTTAAAAAGAAACTGTTAGGTTTTATTACTTTTAACCTCATGGTTACCCCATAATCTATGTATTGACATATTGTTTTTTCTAGTTAGCAATTGCCTTGGTGATCTTTCCATTTCAATACCTATAGATCTACCTCATTCTTTATAACCACTGGAAAATGTTCCATTGTCTATATGATGTATTTTCATTTACTTATCCAGAGAATGAGGTTGTATCCAGTTTTTAAAGTATTTGAAATGACCTTGCAGAAGACACCTTTGCTTATATATCTTTGGTGCCCGTGTGGGCAGGTCCTTAGAATGGATCTCGAGGGGGTCTCTGAGTCACAGAATAAGCTTGGATATTTTATTGTCAACATTTCTACAGTCAGAATCATATCCTGCCACTTCTCACCCCCCAGTTATCACCTAATAAAACTCTGATCTGGAAGAGGGTCACAGAAGTTTCTGCAAGGACCCCCGGAAGCTTGTGAGGATGAAGGAAGGCTTCCAGGGGTGGAGTTCATGAAAAATTTCAGCCTCCATTTCCTCAAGGATATGCCAACTCCAAACAGATTTAATTTCCTAGAGATAAGTGGCATTTGAGACCATTATTCTGATAAGGTAAATCTTCCTTGATTAAAGAAAAAAAATGAGAATTCAATTCTGTGAACATTGGTTGAGTACCTAATCTGCGTAAGCTACTAGCCGGTCATGGCTTGAAATAAGAGAGTTAAATAGAGGATGTGCTCACAATGATGGGGGCAGTAGCAGGGGGGAATAAGGCATTAACTAAATGTAGTCCCAGGTGAGAAAACTGAGGGAAAAATTTTGAAAACACAAAACACTTACCATATCCCATGAATCCAACCTCCCAAGGGCAACCCCTGCTGTATTTTGACGTACTTCTTTTGTGTATTTTTTCCAACACGTGTTTTGTCATGGAGGGGCCCATTCGTGCCAGCTTGGGGGGTTTTCAGTGTGACAGGCTCAACTGAGAAGAGTAGAGGCAGAAGCCCCTCCCAGCCCTCCTTGAGAGTCGTCTAGACGGGCCTGACTGCCTGTTGAAAGGACTCGCAGTTGCCAGCACTAGGAAATTACATTCTCCTTCCTCCAGCTCCGTTCCTGGGATGCAGGACCGCTGATCACCGTTTCTGGGAGGCACCATCCAGTCGAGCAAAGACAAAGTCAAACAAGTTGAGTGTACCTATCAAAACATGTTCACATCCTTCTACACTTGTCAAGACCTCAATCAACACCATTAGGCGATTTTTCTCCACAGGGCTCCATCGTTCAGGTGCAGGAAAAGTAGGAGGGATGGCTGGAAGAATTCTCGGTTCAGGAAGATGTTTCTATTCATTCAGGAAGCAAATATTTTCTTAAGATTCTAAGCACCAGGAAGACAGTGACCGTGTCTGTTTTAGGATATTTGTCTTCCATCCTGGTGAAAGTCATCCTTCCTAGAAGAGTGGATCAAATGTCTCCTAAATCTAGCAAGAAAGAAGTAGAAGGCAAGTTCATGTTTCTTATCAAAGACAGTGTGAAACTTCAGATTCTGCAATATATTTTAAGCATGACTTTTAATGGAGCGTAGCCTGGACCACCGGGGTTTTGACAGGCAGAAGAGAGAGCATAGTGGGTGTAGTGGGGGGTGAGGAGGGACTCAGTTGCCTGAATTGGATAGAACATGCAAGTTTCAGAAGATCTAAAGGTACCATAATATATGGTTCCTGTCCCCAAGTGTCATGGTGGACACTTGGCATTTCTTCTGGCTGCTCAAACCCTTTTCCCATCCTTCCTACACATGAGGGATTCTCCATGTTGTAAGTCCCCATCATCTCCCATAGAAGGCTCATCTCCCGGCCTCTCTGGCTGCTCAAGGACAGCCACAGTCCGGCATCTACTGCAGAACCCAGGATTCCCCCTGGTGAGAAGAGCAGGCACCATATGAATCCACTCAGGCAGGGGATGTGGGAGCCGCAACCAGGCTCTGGACACAGCAGCTGCAGGGGCTTTAGGATAGTGTCCCGAGCCTGCAGGGCGATGCAGGTGCCATAAGCTGCAGGTCTGGGTCTCGAGGGGGACCCTGGCGGCCCCCCAGAGCGGCTCTGCCGTGCCACTGTGGGCATTCCTTCTGGCTGAGCTGCCTCCAAGTCTAAGTTCCCTGTCCCTCATGAGGATTCTCTGACTCTGAAATGCCCTTTATTTAATTCCTTTTCTACCCCAAATAGCCAGAGAGAGTTTCTGTTGCAAGTCTGAGTCCTGACTTTTAGGAGGAGTCCATCCGAGGAATGGTGGGAGAAGAGGCGGGGTGAGGTATTTGTGATGTAACTCGACATTGAACATGTGCCTATCAGAACGTTGACTCTAATACGGTTTAATTTCTCAGACAGTTCATAAAAGAATATATTAAGCTTCTGAAAAATGAGATAGCTTCAGGAATAACAAAATTGCAAACACAATCAGATATTTTTATTTCAGAGAGTGATGGAAAACAGTAAAAAGGAAATGCTCCGTGCTGATAAACATGTGTGAAAGTGGACCATTGAGCCTCCACGGCATCGACTTTCTGGAATGACAGCTGGCATTATATATATATATATATATATATATATATATATATATATATATAATAACTTTATAGATCCATGTGCCTTGATCTAACAGTTTCAGGTCCAGGAATTTATCTGGGGAAATAATTGGATAGGCAGAAAGTCAGACAGATGGAGGTAAAAGAGCTTTATTGCTGATGAGACCTTTTGGGGGGATGTAGTTTAGAAGTGTGTCCACCTGGGTAGAGCCAACCCAGGGAAAAGTTACACTTATCAGAGATTGCTGACTCAGAGATGGCGTGGTGCTGAGGCAGAGAAGAAAGAGAGCAAATTGCAAGTAGCTTTTTAATATGTTAGCTCCTGTATTTGGGCGATGCGGACCAACGGCCATCACCCATCCATCAGCGAATGCCCTCTGCGGGCGGGAGCAAGAGTGTTACAACGATAGTGGCCCCTCTACAGGGAAACAAGGCAAGTAGAGAATAAATGTTCCCGTCCCTAACATTATCATGTGATTCCACGTTTGTTTGAAAAATGTGTATAGGCTTGCGTAACTAGATACAAAAATCAGCCTGAGATGGATGTGTGATAAGTAGTTTTTCCCGTAGGTTGAAGCTATAAGAGAGTTTTTCAGTTTTTCTTTATTATTTGACTCTCAAAAATAAATCATAATTATCTTTTGGGAGACAAAACCCCGAAACATATTTCTATTAGAAAATGAAGTTTCCGTTCCTATTGTGTGTCATGCATACTTTATGTAAATGACATTTAATCATGCAGCAAGTCTTTTCTAGTTAGCTAAACACTGACAATCAATAGACACAGGTTCCATCATGGAGTAATTACTGAGATTCTTCATGCGTTCCCTGTGTCCTTTCAATGTTCTGATGTGAACCGAGTGACTCTCTGCTCTCTCTCGGATCCCCTTTCAAACCCTGCTTATTAAAACCCATTTCTCATGTTTTCATTGTACCTTGAGTGAGAAGTCATTCTCCGTGCGTTAATTTACAGGCAAACACATGAATTACAGGTAGGTATCAGAACTGAAAAATAAAGCCGTTTACAAATAGTTATCCTTTGGGGGGACTTGAAGGCAGTAAATCTGAAATTGGGTAAGCCTGAATCCCAGATTTTGCTAGAGTAAGGGGCTTTTTCAGACACAGTCCAGCTACATTAAAATGAAAACCAAACAAAAACAAAAGTCCCCCCAAAGATAAGAAAAGCAAAAAGGCAAGAGATTGCTGTAAGATTACTGGTCTCTTTCACTTTATCTTTTTATTTCTCCCCTGTTGAATCACTTTGCATTTAAGACTAAAACCAAACCAATTTAAACCCACACCTGAAACATCAGTAAACTTTAGGATAAAAGGACAAGAAGGGCTGTATCTTTTGTTTTCAGAATTTCAACATCAAAAGCTGCTCCTTCTAGCTCCACTGCCACCCGCTGAGGTCCTACCTCACTGAGGGCACGCGGGAAACAGTGCTCCGATACCTGCTCTCTTTTCTTCCTTGCTAGCAGAACCCAAAGCCGTGTGATCTGAGTAATGTGACACCATGCATGGCTCCATTATGGGTGCGTGAACAACCATCACTGATTTTGGGATAGATTTAAGGATGGGCACCTGACACCGTGTTTGCCATTGTTTACATGGCTGGGGAGGGCTGTTCTATTTTTCACTAGGAAAATATGTAAGGCAAGAACAGCTGGCCACCATCCCGCCATCATATGGAGCCAGTCATCCTGAGAGTGCAGCCGACGTAGGGGGCGGTTGGAGCCAAGAAACACAGCTACTAGGTCCTGAGGAGATTTTTGAGCCCCCGAATCAGGCTGGATTAGAAGCCAGTTTGATCTTCAACATTTTCAAGTATTTGAGTCAATTAATGTCTTTTTTCTTTCTTAAGTCCCTTTGAATTAAATTTTCTGTCACTTACAGTCAAAAGAGTACTAAATCTCATAGTAGTAATAGTATCTTGTCCCAGTTTATAGGTGTGAGATCTGAACTTCAGGATAATGTAATTTCCCCAAATCACTCAGCTTTGAACTCAGGCCAGTATCCCTCCAAGGCTGGTCAGTATCACCACTAAGAAATCACTTACCTATCTCCAGTCCATGCTGACCATGGCCAAAGGTGGGAGCCAAGCTCCGCCATCTTGGTACTGAAGGTGAATCCGCGGTTCTCTTGAGTCCCAGGCTGAAAACACTGGTTGAATGGAGGCAAGAGGAAAAGGAACATTTTCTCAAACGGATTAATTTTTGGACTTGGTAGTTACAATTAAGCTATTTTTGAGTTAGTTACAGCAACCTCTGTGGGTTATTTATTTGATCGCACATGACTCTGAAGAAAAACAGCTTTGATTTGGTTTCCTGGTGACCCAGATGAACTGCAATCATTAGGCAGTTGGTAGAGGTCTTCCTAATTACAAGAAATAAAAAGAAAAATCTGAACACTCCTCCTTCCCCCTCCAACATTCTTTGCAAAATACGCCTTGCTAGGCCCCGGACTCGTTCATGAAAATGTGTCACTAACAAAATATCGAAGAGGCAGAAGGGCCTGATGGAGACAGTTTTATTGAGTGCCTCTGTGACAAAAATATCTTCAAAGGGAGTTCTATCAATTTTATTAAGCTACATTGTGCACTTGTACATGACAAGCCTATCAGGCACAATAGCATTTGAATTAGCAATCAAGTTTTAATAGTATTTGACACTTCCCCACCTTGTACTGGCAGAAACTGTCTCTCTGAGGAGAGATGCCATGAGAGGAAAAATCAGCCTCGAATGGAGAAATGGGTGGCGTCCGAGAGTTCATTTGTGAATTTGTTGCTTGTTGCTCAGGACATGGTCAGAATGGCGTTTCGTGTCCTGGGCCGACATAGAAAAGCTGATGTAGCCTGTTTTATCATTTAAGAGGCTTTGGTTGCTAATGAGAGAAAAACGAACTGTCGTTCAGTTAAGCCAAGGGGAGTGTCCTGGAAGGAGATTGGGAGGTCTGGACCAGTGGGAAGGCTGAGGGAACAGACTTTCCCCAGAGTGCTACACAGCGGGACCCACAGTGATGCCCGCCATCTTAATGTCCTTCTTAGGATTCTCCACCCTGGCAAACAGGACCTATATTTGCCCAGTTCCTCAGAACCAATATGCTGGAATTATCTTTGACTCTCCTATTCCTCTCTCACTCCACAGCCTGTCCTTTGGTAAATCTTGTTAGCTCTACCGTCTTAATATATCTGGAATATGACGACTTCCCACAAGCTCCACAGTTATACCCTGGTCTAGGTATATCGTTTCTCACCAAAAACATGGTCATCACTTCCTCAGTGCTTTTACTGCCTTCCTTCTCCTCCCTGATGGTCTAGAGGGATAATGTTGAAAGCTAAGCCAGATCACACCATTCCTTCTAAAAGTTTCTCACGTTTTAGTAAATGGCTTGATCTGACTGATCCAGTTCCTGTCACCTCTTCAGCTTTCTCATCCATCATCCTTTCCTTCCATCCTTTTGTTCCAGTCACACTGACCCTCCGCTCCTTGTTGCTTTAATACACCAAGCATGCTTCTGCCTCAGGGCCTTTGCATATGCTCTGCCTTCTGTGTGGAGCACTCTTGGCAGAGCCTCTTTACTTAAATACAGCTTTGTTGGTGAAGTCTTCTCTGGTCACCGCCCAGAATTGGAGCCACCTTTCCCCCATTCCTGTCACGATCTATCCCTTTTATCCCATGTTATTTTTCTTTGTGGCCCCATCACCACCTGCATTATATAAGACACTGACCTATTTACAGTCTAACACCCTTTCCTTGGATATAAGTTACTTAAATTCGTCTCTTGTCTTCAATTCTGTATCCTCATATGTGCATATATTAGTGCCTCCCTAAATATTTTTTGGAGTGAAGGGATGAATGAATGTATGGGTGATATGGGGACAGCCCTGTGCTGGGAAGAGTCTAACTAGTCAGCCTCCTTCCACTGGAAGGAATGAACTCCAGTAACTTTCCATTTCAGGAATTAAATTCCAGGGAGGGGTTTCTGATGCGTACAGGATGGCTAACATGCCCATATCTTGGCTAAAAGGGAAGAAGTCCCATTGGCTTGCAGCGACAGGAAGCTGCCCTGTATTTCAAGCACGGTAAGGGATTCTTGGTTCATAGGTGAGGGAGCCCTACCCACCAACACATGAACTAATGCACAGAAATGCAATAACTTTCTGTCTCAGTCAAGGATACTTGGTGCTTCAAGTAACCAAGTAGTAGAAGCTTAGACACACATGACTTGTTTTCTTGGGTTACCAGTCTGTGGGAAGGTAGTTGCTGGTACCTGTTCAGTAGCTCAGCAGTGTTAGAATTTGGGCTGGCATTTCTGTCATCTTCTTGGCCTTTCCCTCATGGTCACAATATGGCAGCCATGTGTCCAAGGTTCCTGCCTTCACACACATGCTTCAAGGAAAGAAAGGGGCGGAGGGCAAGGGGCAGAGTCTTCAAGCGCCTCTCTGTGATCACAGAAGGAAATGCCTTTCCTAAGAGCTGTCTGAGACTTTCCAGTTTCTCTTTTTAGCGAGACTCTAGGGCCTAGGACGTGCCCATGTAGCCTTTCCAGGCTCTGTGTAGAAGATTTGGGCAGTGGGTAGGTTGTTGGGGATGCTTTTGGGTGTCTGGTCCAGATCATCCAGCTAGAGGTACAGGAATTAATTTGGATGGGATTTTATCTGATGTCAAGATCTCTTAGGCACCAAGTTTCGTTGCCTCTTGGGAGGAGGGCTCTGTTTTCCTTCTTACTTTGCTTCGTTTTGTTTTGAGATGCTGTCCAGGTAGTGAAACACAAGGGCCCTGTAGTGCAAGATCCTGCTGGTCGGAAATGTCCAGGATGGGCAAACATGTAGAGACAAAATGTACATTATTATTTGCCAGGGGCTGGGGGCTTGCAAGAATGGAGAGGGGCGTGACCGCTAACAGGTGGGGGTTTCTTTTTGGGGTGATGAAGATACTATGAAATCTGACAGGGGTGACGAGAGCACAACTCTTTGAATATACTCAAAATCGCTGGATCGTATATTTTGAAATGGTGGGTTTTTATGGTGTGAATTATAATAAAGTTGTTATTTAAAAAAAGGTAAGTGCTAAACACACACAGTAATTTTTGTAACTCCTTACATTTAAAAATACACCAGGAGCTTCAAAAAATCAAAGTGCCCCAGGCCTCTCATGTTCTCTCAGAGGTGGGGGGCACATTCGACCCTGCTGGGCTCCCTGGGCTCCCATCTGTCCATTAACTTCCCTTGCTCTCCTTTCCCAGATCAGCACTCATTTCCTCTTACTCCTTTTAAGTCTCCTTTCTAGGTATTTTCCCACATGTCCTCACATAGGAAAAACAATTTATTTCCCTTGCACTCTCATGACCTCATTAAATTGCAAATTCCACGAGACGGTACTCGACATGATAGCTAATATTGTTTCTACACAGTAGTTGCTCATGTGTTGCTAAGTGGAGGGCCGGATTATGAAAGTATTTGAGAAGGACTCGAAGAAAAGCCATAGCTAGTTGCGGGCGGATGGAGGTTCTCAGCCCAGGCTGTACTGGAGAGCAGCTTTTCCATTGCTGGTGCCTGGGCTCTGTTGCAGATTCTTAGTCCTCTGGGATCTGGGGTCAAGGCATTTGAGCTCTCCAGGTGATTCTAATAGGGAGTGAGGGCCGGGACATTGTTTTTCAGCTGGGAGTGACGTTGCCGTGTGGGCGTATTTGGCAATGGCTGCAGACAATTTTTGTTGTCAGAACTTGGTGGGGGAGGCGTGTGCATTATTGGCTTCTTAAGAAGAGAGATCAGGGGGCGCCTGGGTGGCTCAGTGGGTTAAAGCCTCTGCTTTCGGCCCAGGTCATGATCTCAGGGTCCTGGGATCGAGGCCCGCATCGGGCTCTCTGCTTGGCGGGGAGCCTGCTTCCCCCTCTCTCTCTCTGCCTGCCTCTCTGCCTCCTTGTGATCTCTCTCCCGCTGTGAAATAAATAAATAAAATCTTTAGAAAAAAAAAAAAGAAGAGAGATCAGGGATACTGCTAAACATCCTCCAGCGTCTAGGAGCAAATCTTCAGCAAGAATTATCCAGCCCCAAGTGTCAGTAGAGCCAGGGTATGGAAACCCTGGGTTTTAGGAGTCAGCAAAGACAGACCAGCTGTATCATCAGATTTTGATGCTGGGGCAGGTGGCAGGCTGGTACCCAGGTAGCCGCACGGGTAATCACCAGGAATCATACATAGCTGTGGTTCGACATGACTTCGGGGTTGACCTCCTCACGCATTCCATAGATCCAGGCCTCGTTTTGTTGATCATCCGCTCTGAAAGCAAGACAGAAGTTAGGTTGTTAGAATTCTTGTTGTTACAGACGTTCTACAGCTGAAAGCCATCGACCGTCAACCACGATGAGCAAATGCCTCTTTGCCTTCAAAACGAAGAACTTTTGACAGTTACCATGCATCTTTATTCCTTCGGCATGCTTTCAGAATTATTGCTTTCATTACGGAGCAAAACTTGGGTTACCGCATCACATTCCAGAAAACAGCACACCGTTATTTGTGATAAGGAGGGAACAGTAGATAAGAACAAACGTCCATAGATTCAGGAGAGAAGTCTTTGTGGGCTGGAGCGAACACTCGAATCGCACGCATATCGTGTGCAAACCAGGGAAGCAACGAGTCGCCTCTCCACCTTGGGACAAATGTTGACTGGGTGGATTTTTGTTTGTTTGTTTAAAACCAATCACTTGGTATGTTCTCATAAGCTATGCGAGAGATTGCTATCATGGATAATGAAAACAAAAGGACAGGCAGATAAATTTAGTTGCCGTTTAAGAAATCTTGTAAGGTATCCTCAATAGTATAAAGATAAGGAAATCGCATAATTGACAGAGCTGAAAACAGCATTAGCACTAGAGCATATGAGAACAAGGAAATCAATCGTGGAATGCAGGAAAGGAGGGCGTTCCGATAAAACCAAGCTCCCGCCCACGAATCAAATTGCCCAGGGTGGAAGCCAGATGAGTGAGCCCACTGGTTTTCCACGTGGCTGCACAATAAAATCCCCTGGACGTCTTTAAAAGCTCCTGATGGTCCGCCTACCCTTCAGTCCAATACGCTCTGACCTCTGGGGGTGGGACCAGGAAGATGCGTGGTTTAAAGCTCCGCAGGGGACTGCAATGGGGGCAGCCAATGGAGACCCGCTGGTAAGTGTTCCCTTTTCTTTCTCACTGTGGTACACGTGTGACCTCTTGGCTCAGGTCACATTGTGCCCGGTTGTACTTCAAACCTGGAGCACATAGAAATACTTCATTTAGAAAGAACTTGTGGCAAAGGCGTTGGACGGTGTTGTGAAGATAGTGGCAGCAAAGTCTAGTAGCAGCCAAGTCTAGTAGCTGCCATCGCCACGGTATTTGGAGGGGAATGTCTTCATGAGAATGTCTCTCTGGTTTCTCTGACCCAACTTCCCTTGGCTCCTGCTGAATTTTTTTCCCCAGCCCTTTTTCTCTAGATTTTCCCTGTGTTTGGGGGACTTCCTGATTTCCTGCCAAGAAATTGCATGGCTCCTAAGTAGATCAGATTTGGTTCTTGTTGCTTGCCACCAACAGTTGTTGAATGTTCTTCTTGAAATTGACAGATGGAAAGAAAATGTACCTGTTTTGGCTTCACCTCAAGTCACGATATCCACGAAACCCCTTTAGATGTGTTAGTTACGTTTTTCTGAATATATGTGAAAATAAATACATAATTGTTAGAAGTAAAACATTCTTATACCACCGGAAACTGTCTTGACTCCCACTGACTCACGTGTTACCCTTTGGGAGAGTCTCAGTTATGATTCTTTTAGTGCAGTGAATAGAAGGCATACCTGAACAACATGAGCCAAAATAAGGCATTCCTTGGGGTTTTTCAAAAAATCAAGGGAGCAGCCATGGGCACAGCAGCCGTTGGGTAGTTAGGGACTTAGTGAGGATTATGGCTCTTCTCTCTCAAGTGTTCCCAATAATGTGGCTTAGCACCAACAACGCCAGTTGAAACTTGCAAATATAGGGGAGGGTAAGGTTCAGCTGTGATCAAGAAGGACGGGTTATGGAGTCTATGCAGCTGCTGGGAACGTTTGTCCATGTCTAGAGGCAGGGCCCAAGGCAGGCTCACTGATTTGAGCAAGGTAATCATCTGAAGAGGTGCCTTCCACATTACAGGAAAATACTCATGAACCGGATGAGACAGCCTATAAGGCAGGATACATCCAACTGTAAGTGACAATAAAATAACAGGGATGCCTGTGTGGCTCTGTTGGTTGAGCGTCTGCATTCAGCTCAGGTCATGATCCCAGGGTCCTGGGATTGAGTGCCGAATAGGACAGGGAGTCTGGAAACCTTCAGTGGTTTCAGCAACAGTCCTAGGAGAGATTCTCTTTGGTTAGGCAAAAGTAGCGTGTTCGCCTATGAAACCATCATTGTGGCCCTGGAAGGCTTGGACTACCCTGAGTGGCCAGGTTGAGTTCAGTGCCAACCCTGCGTGGGTTACGGGTGGGGGGTCAACTCTTGTCAAAATACATGGGCTGAGACTGTGGGTGAGCTGGTAAATATTTAACAGCCGGCTCTGGGGGACGGGGGCAGGGACATTTTCATGTGTAAATACTCCCACCACGGTGGATTTCAAACTATCTGCATAATCTCACACAGCTTAGAAAGTTACCAACAATTTAACAATCAACCTTCATGATGGAGAGGTAATTTCCTCAAGGAAAATCATATTATAGTACCCACACCAGAGTAATGAGGGATAGATGTGGGGCAGGCAACTCAAGCAGATGCCTCCTACAGAATATAAAGAACCTTCTGTTTATTTTGTTAAATACCTATTGAGGTCTATTTTCACACAAGCACTAGGAATTAGGTACTAGAAGAGAATTCATTGATCCTTCAGCAAATATTTATTATCTACTAAGGACAAAGCCTGCCTTAATTTTGGGATACAGAAATAAACTCATCCTTTAGTGTGGGAAGCTGGCACATAACAAGAGCTTGTAAAACATAGGAAATGCTCTGGCAGAGGAAAGGTATTCGTGGAGTTTCACAGAGTAGGACTTATTTGTGCTGGTTCTAGAAGGATGAATGGGAATTTGTCAGACTAATGGAACAAGGTGGGGTGGGACATGGGGTGTGAGTTAGCTCTAAGTGATTTCAGGTGGATTCAGGTGGGAGCGGGGAAGGAGATAGTTGGAGCCGATTCTTGCGTGATATGTTAAGGACTTTGGATTTTATCCTGCTGGTGTTGAGAGAGAAATGAAGGTATTTCAAGCAGGCCAAAGGGTCATGATCAATTGGCATTTTAGAATGGTCTCTTAGGCAGTTGTGTGGAGAACTGATTCAAGAGGAAGGAAACTGAAAACAAGGTAAAGCAAGATCAGTAGGAATCCAGGTGAGAGAAGGTGGAAGGAGCAAGGAGGTGGAATGGAATCGACATGGTGGCCCGTGGAGTGTGAGGGAGAGGTGAATCCACAAGAATGCTTACTGTTTTGGTTCAAGAGTAGTTTTAACCCATTGGGAAGCACAGGAGAGAAATGTGAAATCTGCATGCCAAAGAAGCAAGGACTTAGAAATAAAAAGTAAGTCATCGATTTAGAATTATAAACTAAAAGAATCAGTGGTCAGGAAAGAGATCAATATTGGTTGGCACAACTAAAAAAAACTTCAAGAAGCAGAGATGGGCTCTACCTAGTAGAGGCAGCCTTGGCCAGAGTGAACCAAAGACTGTGGTGCAGACCTGACTTCTGACTTCTGGCTCCTGGGCTCAGTGGTGACGTCGGGATGCCACCTTGTCTCCCCCTGCTCTCTCTGTTTGTCTCTGGGTTGGTTAGGGAAAAAAAGAAAAAAAAAAGAAAAAAAAAGAAAAACTCCCCTTTTTCTGGACAAAGGGGATCTGAGATTTCATTTTTGACAATATTGCATGTTTGAAAATACGTTTTTTCTATCATTCACAACGAAATAATAATGTGGCTGGTATGGAATTCTTGGTTGGAAAGAAATACCCTTGCATTAGCATTTTGAAGAAACGTGTTGTCTTTCAGTTTGCGGCACAGCTCCTGTGATGTGTAATGGTGCTTTTCTTACCCCTTCTAAAAAAAATCTCTTTCTGGAAAGTTGTTGGGATTTGAAATTTTATGATGGTATAACTTAATGTGGGACTTTTCTCACTTACAGAGGTGGGTAACTGATGGGTCCTTGAAACTGGTATTCTTCAATTGGGGAAATTTTCTTGAATAATTTCTTATGTTATTTCGCCTTTTCTAAATTTTTGTTATTTTTTTCTAAAACTCCTATTATTTGGAGGTTATATCTTCTAATATTCTCTCTTTCCATTGTCTACCTCTTTTTTAAAAAATTCTCTTTTCTGGGAACTTTCTCATCATCATCTTCCAAACAATCATCTCAATTTTTCATTGCCGCACTGTATCTTCTAATTTCCAGAACTATTTATGTCCTCTGGCTTTTCCTTTTTAGGCATTGTAGTCATGTACACCATATCTTTCTGAAAATATTTTAGTATTCTTGATATTTTTAAGAAAGATTTTATTTATTTATTTGAGAGAGAGAGAGAGAGAGAGAGACAGTGGGGGAAGAAGCAGACTCCGTGCTAAGCATGGAGCCTGACTTGGGGCTTGATCTCCTGACCCTGAGTTCGTGACCTGGGATGAAATCAAGGGTCAGACTCTGAACTGAATGAGCCACATAAGCGCCTCTCATGTTTTTCTTGAACATTATATATAGTTTTTGTTTTCTCACATTTCCTTTTTTCCCCTCTTTGTTTTCATCTCTGAATTTCATCTTAGAGTTTTTTTAAACAGACTTATTATTATTATTATTATTATTATTATTTGCCCCAGGGGTACAGGTCTGTGAATCATCAGGGTTACACCTTTCACAGGATTCACCAAAGCACAAACCCTCCCCAATGTCATCTTAGAAGTTTTGATCAAATATATGGTGATACTTGGATGTCCCTTTTCTTTCAAAATGAGGCACTCAAAGAAGACTCTATGTTTGATGTCTGGGATTGATTGTGTTGACTGGTGAGGCTCTGAGGGGGGACAATGGGTGATGATTTCCCTGTTTCACCGAAGTATCGCAAAATGTCAGAAGCTGTAGTTTTTTGGGTTTTTTTTCCCCCTCTTGGACAGACCAGTTCCCCCCCCGCCCCATGGAAATGGCGAATCTGTCACTTGGGAGGGAGATGAGTATTGACCAGGAGCCCAGACTGGGAGCTGAGCAGAGAAAGGGCTTGTCAGTGTGTTTGCTTGTAACATAAAAGGCCCTCACTTTCGCTTTCTTTTGTGCCTGGTTTTGTCCAGTCCGGAGCCCTTAAACTTGTGCCCGTAGTCTTTCTCTTCTGCAGGAGAAAGGTGGAGGGTAGGGGGAGGAAGGCCTTAGTGTTTTCCTGATTTCACTCCAAGTCTGTCTGGTGCCCCCTGGTCTTGAAGCTCTCCAGGATCCTGGAGCTCGAACTGGCTTCACATTGACATCCCGCCACCCAGTTTCTGGCTGATGGGAAAGTGCTGGAACCGCAGCCACTTTTCACTTGTTCATCCCATTCCCTTCCATTTCTCAAAGTTTGGCTGACATGTCCCTCCTGTCATTGTCTGTCCTCCCACTCTTTGTCCTTGTGAGTTTATAATTCTTTAATCCCTGTACTGTCATTTTTGTGGGGTTTTGAGAAGGAGAGAAGACAAACAGATGAATTCAACCCATCATTTAAACCGGAAGTCCCTTAATATACTTGCTATTCATTTTTAATGTATCCATCCATCCCACCACAGTCTTCACTGCTTCTTCAGACTCTTTGGACCCCTTGATTGAGCTATCTGATGACTTCTTGTAAGTCTTTTCCTGTTTAGTATTTCACAAGGTCAGAATTCAGGAGTGGTAAGGTTAGCCGCCCCAAGTGCACAGTAACACCAGGTTTGGAAGAGAAGCTGGTTCCTTGTACCCGCTCAGCTCATCCTCACCCCTCTCTTTTCCAACAGGAGCTGGGAAAAGAGGGAAACAGGGCAGGGTGGAAGAGACTATCTAGATCTTTGTGGCAGATTCTACAGTCTTAAAACAAATGCTAATGGGAGTCACAACATGGCTTTCCATTTTGCAGTTTTATTATAGTTTGAAAATATTTTAATTTTTTTCCTGATAAAATCTTTCGAAAAATATTCTAAAAAATATTCCAACATTGTAGAAGGTCAATATATACTTCTTCGTCTCTTTGTCCTCCTATGCCTACCTGTTATGAATTTGGTGTGTATCCCTCTACACATTTTAAAGTATGCTTTTACTAACACATCTTCCTTCCTTCCTTCCTTCCTTCCTTCCTTCCTTCCTTCCCTCTCCCTCCCTCCCTCCCTCTCTCCCTTCCCTCCTTCCTTCCTTCCTTCCTTCCTTCCTTCTTCCTTCCTTCCTTCCTTCCTCGAATGGCTTTTGTGTCTCTATTATGTGCCAGGCACTGATGTGGAGATGTAGCAGCATGTTGGTAAACAGGACAGGCCAAATTCCTTCCCTCATTCTAGTGGATGTATTAAACTTTAAGCATTCAACACACACACCTCCACAAAGGCACACACACACGCGCAGAGACCATATTATACACGATGTTCTGTAAGCTCCTTTCCCCCGCCACTTGTCATCTGGTACATCTTCCCATATTAGCATCATAGATCTTCTCTATTATTTTTAATGGTTGTGTGGAATTTCATTATATGAATACATCATTCACTACTCTCCTAATAATGATTATTTAGATTATTTCCAATATTTTGCTATTACAAACCATGGATCAAGCATGATTTGTTCAAATATTCTATTGATTGACCTTGAAGTGTTTCCAGCTTTCTATTAAAAATTTTTTATTGTATGGACAACTTTGCAAAATTGATTTTGTACATTTAGCCTTGTACCCATGTGTAAGAATATTGAGATGGTATATATTCCTATAAGGAGAACAGGGGATCACATGGAATGGTGTCAATGGTGTTACATATTTTGAAGCTATTGCCATATTGCCCTAAAATGCTTCAACTTATTTATACTCCCTCCAGTGGTGGATGTGCCTGGTTCTGAAAAAATGAGCTTTTGACTGTGCTGTGATTTTTTTTTTTTCATTTTGCCATGTTACTTTTTTTTTTTTTTTTTTTTACTATTTCCCTAGTTAATTTAAATGTGACTATTGCAGGACTGTAGGCTTCCAGACGCTGCTTGATTCATGCCTTCTGAGATTTCTTATCAGACTCCACAGCACCTACCTCTCTCTCAAAGCAATGTGTGCATTGATATCTTATCATTTTCCTTCCACCAGATCCCGAACAAACAAGCTAAAGCATCTTTGTCTCAGGCCTCTCTTTGAGGAAGTCGTTTAATGAAAAAAAAAATCTGAGAAAATCCCCAAACTATATATCTACATATCATCCTAAATCACTTTTCATCCATAGCAAAATGTTATCCTTCACTCCATATTTAGAAAAGCAAAGAAAATTTTATGTATAAGGTCATCTCTATCCACTATCTCAATAATAAGCCTTTTCAAAGAATTGTATGCAGGTTGCGGCATGATTTGATTGTAAATGAATATGCATTACTAGACATGAGAACTAAAGATATCTGAGTCTGGTGATGAGGAGAGGCAATGTTAGACAACCCGATACTAATGGCGGTCCCTCATGACAACTTCCAGAAGTTATCTCCAATAACCTACCTTCATTTTGGATAAGATATGTTCTGTAGGGGTCCTCAAATTGGATCCTTGCTCTTTTAATCTATTTTTCTCTAAGCACATCCAGATTGTGCTTGACTTAACCAAGCAGCTCTACTTTAATTTGTCGGCATGATGTGATGCGTAACCCAAATGGATTTTTAGGCTCATCAAACGTCGATGCTATTTGGTTCAAAAGCAGAGTGACCTTTACAACTTGGACCATGCATTGCGAATCTAAAATTTGAGACCGGGATTGGAAATTCTCACACTATTTTCATTTCATTAGAGGAGAAAACAGAATTCAGCTGGACACATGCACTAAAATTAGATTCTTAAATAAACAGCCCAGATCTTAATAATTCATGCGAAGACGCAGGGGAAAAATGGGGAAAATAATTGAGCAATGGCAGGCAAATACCATGTCGTTTTGCACTGCCTCAAACTAATCATCGGTACTGTATATCTGATACACAGGTTTATTAATGAAACAAAAAGGCATCTAATATGGATAAATAATACATCATATGGAATTCACACATTCTATGTATAATAGAGATCAGTGACACCTATCAATTCATTTTTAAATCAGGTCATGCATATTTTGCTCAGTCTGCAGTTTGTCAATCTCTGCTTTCTATTTAATAGATGCCGTGGTTTGCTCTGCTTAAAAAAAAAAGGCAGTGTAGTGAGGAACCAGGTGAAATATAAAAGTAATTACCAAAAAATCAGCAAGACTAACTCTGCCCTCATAAAGGCAGCCTAAACAGTGATGTATTTGTACATTTATCATAACTAACATGAACTCGGCTTAGACGTTTAGTGAAAGAATTCAGTGTCATTAAGGAATGAAGACATTTTGCAAACTTCCTTTTTTTTTCTTCTTCTACAAACTGATTAGGATATTTATAGCTGAGGACGAAGAAAAATTAGTATCATCAAGAAGAAAGAGCTGTCAAGGAGGTAACAGGAAGTCGAGGGTCAGCAGGTGGGGGCAGGGAAGAAGGGCATCCTCCAAATTACGAGACTCCATTGAATAGAGGTTTCTAAAAAAAAAAAAAAAAACCCCAAAACCCAGAAAAATAATTAGCGGATTCACATAAACAGACGTCATGAGCTGTAGTAATGTCTATGACAAATAAATAACCGTTGAAAACAATAAAACTCCTGGTAATGTACTGTGTTGTAATATTGATGGCCGCATGTGGGAAGCCTCTGACAGCTGTTAAGCAGATGTGGCAATTAGCAAACCTTATGGTCATGCCGGTAAGATTATTATGCAACACGCTCCCCGGCAGAATCAGACGACTTCCTTCTTTGTGTGGCTCGACGCACGTGGAGACTCTGAGTCTGACGCCGCGTTTAAGCGAAGTCGTGCGCTGGGCTCGCCTGAGCCGCAGACGGATGTGTGCGTGCCTGTGTATACATACCTCCTTAGTCCTTGATGTCTTCTGCAAGATTCAGAGAAATTCAGAATTCAGACAAGAACAGTATCAATTCAGCTGTGGAGCAGATACTTCAATTATAATCGCTAATGGACAAATTGAGAGAGAAAAAGACTTTTCTATCATGTTGAAATTCAATGAACAGTTTTCAATTAGGCTTAGGATATAAAAGGGAAAAGAAAAGCGACTTTTCCTTGATGTTAACATTGCCGAGAAAGATGAGAGGAACTTTGCTTTTTCATTATACTGAAGAGATGCATATAATGCCGCATATTTAAATTATAAATCAGGTCGCTATCTGCCAACTGAAAGCAATATCAATTAGAACTTAGGTGGATTAAGCTTTAAAATGCCTTATATTTAATGACAAAAGCATGACTGTTAATCTCCGCAGCCATCAAAGGGATAATTTAAGGCAGCAAGAAATCAGAGAATGATGTCACAAATATAGGCCCTTGCAGCTTTTTGGATAGTATTATCGTAATTAATGTACTTCGAATGACTTTTTTGTGGGTTATGGGCTTTCACAAAAGCATTTATTGCAGGCATAAAATATAAAACTCTAAAGAGTGGGTTTGACTAAGGTTGACTGGAGGGTCCTTACCCTTTCTGCTACAGTAATTCCTGTAAAATAATAGTTTCATTTACAGGCGCAATTTATAATGTTGAATTTATGCCAGTTCATCTGATATAAATCATGGTAATAGCATGATCTATTGTATGTCACTTGAGCGAATGCAAATTAAATATCGTTAAATTAAAGAAAAACTGTTAAAATAACATTAGGTTGTAACTGGAGCTGCCGCACCAAAGGAAATGTGGGGTTAAGGATGAAATTTCACTACTGTAGGTCTTGATCTAATCCTGGAATGTGTTGCCAAAAGCAAATACACAGACATGAATAAATAAATAAGGGACTAAATGGTAACGTGGGATTATGGACGAAGGCATAAATCCATTCTAGAGCGTTCTTTCTTTTTAATTTCTAACAGAACTCTAAAAATTAAATAACTGGGTTTTTTCCTCTCGGATTTTTGCTTCCTGCAATTCTTTAATGTCTTATTCCGCAACTGGGAATGAAGTTTCTTTTTTAATTACTTGGCGATTTTTTTTTTCGACTCAGGTTTTTTTCTTTTTCTTTCTCTCCCCAGAAGGACTTTCAACAAAGCTGTTGTTTATTTACTTCTCCAGACCCCAGCACCTTCCTGTTAATAAGCCCAGAGAGCACCGTGGGGTTAGCTAGTTAGTTTCCTACATTCTTTTTACTGCTTCTATAGGGATAGATCGTGAGACCGAACCAGAGGGCCGATCATGGCTTCAGTTCTTGAATGTGGTTCTAGAAAGCCTGGTCGTTAGTAAACAGGAGTGATTCAAATGCATCTACCAGACAAATCTACTTCTTCCCTCAAAGCGGAATTCTCTTCATTCCATTTCAGAAGTTGATTACAACTCACTTGCAAAGCCGACCAGAGCCCCTGGGTTAAGATAAACACGGGGTGAGGGGATGGTCTGGAGAGAGTGGGGAGGACAGAGGGAATAAGGGAGGGAGACGGAGACGGAGACGGAGACTAAGAAACAGTGGGTACAGGCAATAGCAGCTTCCTTTTACAGAGAAAAAGTATATTACAAAGGGTATCATCAACGGATCTACACTTGGGAAGGAATAAATTGGAATTTTGGTGTGTGTGTGTGTGTGTGTGTGCGTGTGTGTGTTCTGTTTCACGTGTAACCCAGCACATTGTCAGAACTCAATAAATGTTGATGGATGACAGGGTGACATACCCATTATAACATCAATTAATTTGCTGTCAAGAAAAAGTGGGCCCTTCAAATTATCCAGCCATAATTGCCTTGGCTTTGCTAACTTTTCCCCCCTTCCTAACAGGTTATATGAGTAGTTATCAACACATATGTCTCAGAAATATTCAATAAAAGGCTGCATTTTTTTCCCACATGCCATGATAAGAAAAAAAAAGATATAATTTATGGTGGTGACTGGTTACCTATGAAGATGTGAATGTGGGGTTGTCCGGATGGGCCAAGGAAGCAGTGTGCAGGGTGTAAAACAGAACACCGGGGGGAGTATGTATAAACTGGGTTCGAAGATGAACTGCAAAGCTCACATTAATTAAGCACTTGGCTGGTTATGTGCCAGGCATATACTAACCAGGACTGGGGTGACGAAAGTGAAGCAGCTACTATGGGTACAAAATGTGGGGGGAAGGGGCATTTAAAAAATTTGGTAATCGACATAAACCATATTTCAATGCAATATTTAAAAAAAATAAAAATTAACGTAAAAATCCATAATGAACAAAGTATAAAAATTTTAAATAAAGGCAAGATCACTAATAGTGCTGTGTGAATCCATATTGGAGCCCGAGGCTAACGGGAAAATGTGCATTTCCATATGCATACTTTTATGTATTTTTTTAATGGTTAGTTTCTTCCCTCAGAGCATTAAAGAAGTTGAAAAAAATACAAATTGACTCGTGGGCACATTAAAACTCATAACATTAAGTTTAAATATTTTATTTTTACTCCAAACCAAATTGATCATAATTCCCCTTTTCTGCCTTTAATGGAAGCAAAATAATCAATAGTGTTTTCAAAATCTAATTCTGAAAGAAAATTTAACAATTAAAAAAATACATACGAGGATGCATATGGAAATGCACATTTTCTCTTCTGCCTCAGGCTCCAATATGGATTCACACAGCACTGTTCTTCATGCTATTCTTATGTAGAATTTTGATATTTTGTTCATCATGGATCTTTTCTTTTAATTTTGATTTTTTAAAAATATTGATCAAAGTGTGATTTATATTGATTACTCAGCTTTTTGGCATCCCCTTAAATTCTTCACCTAAGGCAAGTGCTTTGCCTGCCTCACATAGTTCCAGCCTTAACATACTACATACTATCCATTTAATCTTTCAATCCACTCAGAGGAAGGCCTTCTTATTATGTGTATTTTGCAAATGAGGAAGCTGAGTGGTAGCATCTTTGGGTGCCTCAACCCAATCCTTAGGCTTTCCCTGGTCTGCGAAAGGCTTATTGCTGGCCTCTGTGACTCTTGGCCCCAGGGCCTTTGCTGGGCCCCAGAGAATGTTCTGTCAACAGAGAGGTTAAAGAAGTACTGCTGTGTCAATGCCCAGGGGGTAGCCCTCCCCCACCCAGCCTCCTCTGTAATCTTCTGGAGGCCCCCAGCCGGAATGAGGCCCTCTGCCCCTAATGAGTAACGGCTCCTTGGTGCTTTCCGTATTGGATGTCTGACTCCTTACAGCCCAACCCGTGCTTCTTGGGGTCATCTCCCAAATGAGCTACTTGCACTCAAAACCTATCTCAGGGTCTGTTTGGGTAGAGCCTAACCTGAGACGTGGAGGCACAGAGATGTTGGTTCTGCAACTCCTTGAGTTAATACATTTAAGATATGATGGGAGATCAGAAATTCTCACCAAGGGAGTCAGCCTCTAGAGTGTGTGGTCTTACCTACATTCTGCCACACACATGGGCGAACTAGGCCCCGGGCCAGATTTGGCTCCCTGCCTGTTTCCCTCCGACTATGAGCTACGCATTGTTTTTACCTTTTTAAGCGCTTAATAATAATAATAAAAAGTATTTTCTGACCTGTGAAAATGGTGTGAAATTGAAATGCCAGAGTCCACAAATAAAGTTTTATTGGCACACAACCCCGCCCAGACATTTACATATTGTCTGTGGCGCTTTCCTTCTACAGTGGCAGAGTTGAGTCCTTACTGCAGAGACCAGATGGCCTGCAAAGCCAAAAATATTTGCCAACCTTTACAGAACAAGTTTGCTGAGTCCTGTTCTACTGCAAACTGCTTTATTCCAGCTTTGTAACTTCTTAGTTGGGTGGCCGTAGATGAGTTTCTTTACTAACTTCTCTGAATCTCAGATTTTGCAAATGCAAAATGGGGATAAATAATTGCTCCCCTACAGTACTTTTGAAGATTTCACATTTGAGGGAATATTTGCAAAGCTCTGGGCATACAGTTCACCTCCCAGAAACATAATTTCCATTTCCACCAAAATAAACTTTATGAAATTATTGTGATTTAAGTTGCCTCTTAGCCTGTGAAGGCCCTCCTTAGTAACCAGCAGATTTTTCTGGTGGGTTGGTCTGGGAGAGCATCTGCATTCCAGAGGTAATAGTGTCCCTAATTGCCTGTTAGCTGCAGATTCCTTTAAAGCTGGGGAAGACATGGGAAAGCCGAAAAAACAAATGCAGAAAAACAAAGCAGCATGCAGAACGCAGGGGGTAGCCTGTGAGAAACGAATCAATATTCAAAATGCATGCATGTCTCAATTTTTCTTTGTTACTGTGCCACTGTTTTGAAAAGTCTAAATTATGCTTGCAAAAATTTAACGTATGCATACATATGTATGAAAGTTTACAACTTAGCAGGGACGAGACAGCCCAGCACAACAGTAGGCTTTGCTTCGAAAAAGAGGCAGAAGCAAAAAAAAAAAAAAAAAAAAAAAAAAAAAGAAAAAGAGAAAGAAAGAAAGAAAAAGGCAGAAGCAAATGGTAAGACTCATTTCCTTACACAGTTGAGTGGTGGGTCCTTCCAGCACACCCTTCTCAGGCGTTTTAACAGACTCCTGAGAAATGTAAAGGAGGCTTCTCCATTTCTCTTGAATTCATCTCTTTTCCGCCATTCTTCTGGTCCAGACGGCTTTTCTCTCTCCTGGCTTATGGCTTCCCAACCTGGTCTTCTGCCCTCCAGGGGTTTTCAAAGGGGTTGATTTTGCTCCCCAGGGGATTTTTGTTCTTGTTTTCATAACCGGAGCTCTGCAGCCCCAAATGTCAATAGTGCCATGACCGAGAAGCCTCTGGAGTCATTCCCTCCTGTCGGCTCTCAATTGGGCGGCCAGAGTGGTTTTGTACTTTCTGAAATGTACATCTGATCATGTCGCTTCCTTGCTTAAGACCCTTATTGTGTTCTCACACCTTGCAGGGTTAAGATCTGAGTCCTTATCCATGACTATGAACCCCGCCCCCTGCCTGTTTCTTGCCTATCTTTTCCTTCATCTCTTTCATCATCCTACCCTTCCTTCCCTCCTTCCCTTCCCTTCCCCACCCCTCCCCTTCCATCCCCTCCCTTCCTCCCTCCCTTCCTTCCTTCTTTCTTTCCTTCCTTCCTCTTCAAATTTATTTTTAAATAATCTCTACACCCAATGTGGGGCTCAAACTCACAGCCCCAAGATCAAGATTCGTACACTCTACCGACCGAGCTAGCTGGACACTCCCTAACTCCTACTTTCCAAATGCATGATGTCATTGCTCACCTGTAAGACTTGGCATAAGCTGTTTCCAGAGGCCATGTCACCTTTCCAGAACCCTCTTCGTCTTTTCCTGGTCAGCTCCTACACATGAATGCTGTCAAATATCAATTTGCAGATTAGCTGCCTTCCATGGCAGCTATCATCTCTCCAACGTGCTTAATCCCTTCCGTTGTAATCACTTCCTCAGTGATCTGCATTCCTATTTGGACTCAAAGCTCTCTGAGGGCAAGGATTGTGTCTTTTCCCTCACTATTACGTGTTCAGTGTCTGGTACTCAAAAGTCTCTCAGTTAATATTTGTTGATGAATGGAGTGCTTATGTTAATTTGTGTGGAGCAGTCAGTCCAGAGTGGTGTTAAGACATGTGCAAGTGTAGATTGATGTGATAATTCATACTTCTGAGTTGCCATGTTGTCCTATCAACTGACAAACAAGGAGAGGAAGTAGAACTCTGAAATGGTGGAATTGGAGCAATGCCAATTAATGGGCTATTCTAGATCCTTTGCGGGTGATGCAAGAGTAGTACTGTTTTATTTAAAAATGAAGTACTTTAAAAAATCACTAGGCAGGGCGCCTGTGTGGCTCAGTTGGTTAAGCAACTGCCTTCGGCTCGGGTCATGATCCCGGAGTCCTGGGATCAAGTCCCACATCAGGCTCCCAGCTGCATGGGGAGTCTGCTTCTCCCTCTGACCTTCTCCCCTCTCATGCTCTCTCTCACTCTCTCTCTCTCAAATAAATAAATTAAAAAAAATCTTAAAAAAAAATCACTAGGCAATAGGTAATGTCACTATCAGAAATTGTGAAAGGTCTAAGATTTCACTTTGCACGCAAGCTAACAAGTGAGCCTGACACAGTTTCACGGATGCTGGCAGAAGACACAGACTTCTGGGTCAGAGACAAAGGAGTATATTACTCACAGCACAGCACACAGCATGAGTTTCATGTTTGTGTCTCTTCCCCTTGGTGTCAAGTCCGATGTGGGCAATGTAGAGTGACCTGGGGTAGATTCTGCATCCCCAGAAAGTTTATGTTACAGCTGAGGATCCTTGAATTTAACAAGCCTTTGATATTATGAGAGGGCCACTGGTCTACCTGCCCTACCTTTGCCTTAGAGGGAGGCATTACCTTTACTCCCCTGGTCAGGAGACAAATCTGCTTTCTGCCCTGGAGGGAGACACTATCCCCATTTTTCAAGGCTCTATGCTATACAAACATCCTTGAAAAGATGGTCTGGGGCAAGAGCTCTCACAAGCCATATAGAAATGTTATGGAGAATTGCATGGAGTCACTATGATGCACTGAACTGTTAATGTTTGTAGGATGAGCTTTAAACTCAACCTCCTTTCTACCCTTTGAAAGGTATGAGGTAACATTCCCTTGTGTACTCAATTACATGTAAGATAGACGGGATGAAGAGAAAATGTAGAAACATGTCCAGGTTTTTCTGTATTAAATTATTCTCATACATGTGTAGAATGTGCTGGCAAACATTTAAAAATGTATTTCTCTGGGAATGACACCAGCTACCAAATTGTCAAGTCCTGTGGATTCCATCTTCCAAATATTTCTTGAATTCATTCATTCATCTCCACCTCCGTAGCCGCCATCTTGTTTCAGGCTGCCATTTTCTCCCTTGGAGATTATAGCAAAGGCTTCCTGAGTGCTTCTCCCCTTCTGCTCCAGTCACTGCTTAGCTAGCCCCGTGAAGCCCAGTTTCCTTGTCTCTGAAATGGACATAGCAACAGTCCTACCCAGTAGAAATTTTGTGGGCATAATGTAGAAGGTACAAGGCGGCCTGACAAGTACTGAGGCCCAACTAATGTTTTATTACTTCCTTAAGGCACAGGCCTTGAATTCCTATTCTTCAAGTTTGATTTCTTATAAGCAACCTGAACTCTGAGGCAAAGTCTTCAATGTAGAATCACTCCTTACGATTGGAATGAAATAAGGTCAAAGCATTTCTAGTTGAAAGGTACTATGTGAGGAACAGGGGTTTGAACTTGGGAGAAAGGATAAAGCAGACCAGCTCCCTTTGAGGAAATAAAATTTGAACAATTCTCCTTTTGCAAACTATCTCTGTTTCACCGGGAATGTACATTTGCTAAGCACATCAGAATTTTTAAGAAAGATTTGAAAGCTCTTCTCTATTCTGTGATTAATTGAACACGTTTGGGCCAATACAGGAGGAATAAAATTACCACATCACTATATGTATGTGAGATAAAATATACGATTAAAAATATTTATTATACTGATGTGGAAAAGAATAATATGTTAAACAGATAAGCGTGTAATAATGCATATTTTCTCCATAAAATTTAATTTATCCCTCGGGCCGGGCATAAACTTTCCTCTTGAACAACTTGCTTTCCAACTATAGATTGCTGAGCTAAACTGCTTAGTTTTACAGCAAATTGATCACTACCGTAATATTTCAGAAGCAAAATGATCCTCACCAGTCAGTTTGATTTCAAAGGCCAAAATTTATAGTTTTGTTCCTGATTTAGTGATAAGATTTTTTAACATATTGAGCATTTTATCACCTTCTCTCAGGACATGGAGTTGAACTTACAAATGAAAAAAAAAAGCCAACAAAAAAGGGACCATAAATAATATACTACAGAATGACAGAAGAGTTTAATATTCCCTTTGGATCAGTGGGAAATTACTCAGATTTCTGTCCTTGTAAACATATGTCCTGGTCTCTACGGAAGACATGTTTTACAATTTCTGTGCTTCCAGTAAAGGAGTCAAAGACAAAGCTGGAACTCCAAACCACAAGGACTTTGCTAAAGCATAAAGGACACTCTTATATGTATGCTTCCCGGGGTCTTGTCTCGACTTTATTCAAGGCAGATAAAATGTAGTTATTGGACACTTCTGATATGTTGAAAATAGGTACAGACATTTAATGACGGGAAAGTTCATGACTCAGTAAAGATCACTCCCTTGCTGGTAGCTTAGGACAGAAAACTATAAAATCAAATTATGATAATCATAGGAGTCAGGAGAAAAAAGTAGGCCCACCGAGCTCTGTTTACTGAATTTTTGAATTCATTATGCACCACCTACTTTGGAAGCACAGGGAACAGATTTTTTGATAATCTCAGTAGATTTGTAAAGGAAAGCTATTTTGTGATTACTACAGTGATTTTGGGGGAAGGCTTAAGTTTTAAGGGGATGGACAGGGACAGATAAGATGTAGAGTCATAGAGAATTAAAACTATCTGCTTGTATCATGATACACTCACACGCATCTGGAACTTACCTCTTGAAGTGTAGGTTTGACATTAAACCAGTAACAACAGATGTGGTGGTCTTGGTTTTTACCACTAAAAATCATTTTTTCCCAAACAACATTTCCATCATGTAGTGGTGTCTACCTGTACTGACATAGAGTTTAAACCATTGATCTGGGGCTTAAATAGGACTTTGAGCTGCAGCGGTCTATTTTATCACATGTAACTTATGTGTTGAGTCAGCAAGGCCAAATACGCTTCTAGTAGACATCAAATCTTGACAGCTGGGGTCTGCGAGTTCTTTATTTTTTAACCTTCACTCAGATCCGTGTTTTAGGGAGAGGGCTGACATTTTCGACCTGTGACATTAAGAATATCTATGCCTGGATGGTGCCCTTGGCTGAAGAATCTCGCTGATAATTTTGTATGGAATATCAGCCCTTCCTCTGTCGAAATACACAGCTGCTAGCATTTTGTAAGATGCCTTCCTTTCGGGGCGCCTGGGTGGCTCAGTGGGTTAAAGCCTCTGCTTTCGGCTCAGGTCATGATCTCAGGGTCCTGGGATCAAGGCCCGCATTGGGCTCCCTGCTCAGCGGGGAGCCTGCTTCCCCCCCCCCCTCTGCCTGCCTCTCTGCCTCCTTGTGATCTCTCTCCCTCTGTGAAATAAATAAATAGAATCTTTAAAAAAAAAAAAGATGCCTTCCTTTCGGTATGCTCGTTAATGGGGATGGAGTTCTTACCACGTGCTTACTTTTTTTCTTTTTTCTTTATTTGCTGAAATGTCCCCCCACCCCCACTTTTCAATAGATTTTATTTATTTATGTGAGTGAGTGAGCATGAGCCTTGGGGAGGGGCAGAGGGAGAGGGAGAAGTAGACTCTCCGCTGAGCAGGGAGCTCAACTTGGGGCTGGATCCCAGAACTCTGGGATCACGACCTGAACCGAAGGCATACGCTTAACCGACTGAGCCACCCAGGTGATCTGCTAAGCTGGTTTTTAACTATTCTGTAGCATTAAGCTATTGCTGCAGAGCAAAACCTGCAAAAGCTCCATGGCATGCTGTATCAGCATGGACTGACCTTGTTTGCAGCAGGTAAGCCAAGTGGCCTGTGTCTGGATTGCTTATAAATCTAGCTATCATTGGGGGTCCCTGGGCAATGGGTGTCTGGTCTCTGTTCACCATGTCTCCCAATCTCTGGAGGGCTAACCTGGGCACATTCTCACCAACAGTGACCGAGACCCTTGAGACCTAGACTCAAGACTGACACACTGTCATCTCCATGGCATCCTAGCAGCCAAAACAAGTCCCAAGATATAAGGACTCTACTGCTTCAGCGAGAAAAACTGGCAAAGGGTGTAGACAGGGGCAGAGAAGGAGCAAGGTGCTTATGGCAATCCACCAATATAGTTCATTAATCCTGACCATGATGCTGTTAGGTTGGTATGATTCCAACTCCTATTTTGCAATGCAAAAAATGAACCCATAAGGAGCTTAAGCAAATAGCTAAGGTCCCTAGCTGGTAAGTAGAGGGGCTGGAAATTGAGACTCTGGGCTTTCTACTGCTATGCTAGATGCTTGATTATAACTAACACAAAACTTGTAGCTCATTGAAAATGAGGCACCGTCATGGTGAAGTGAGTCTAAATTTTCGTTTACAGACTAAGATCCGTGATAGAACTTGATTCTCTAGATCTCAACTTAATTGCTAACTCAGAGAGCCCATTCTGTTGAATCAGTGGAAAAATTAAACTAAATTCTTGCTGGAGATCCCTTCCTGTGGTAGACCTTTGTTGCTGTTGTTTTCTTTCATTAAATTTATTTTTATTTTTAAACTTTTATTCATTTGAGAGAGATACAGAGTCAGGGAGAGCACAAAGGAGGGAGAGGCAGAGGGAGAGGGAAAAACAGACTCCCCGCTGAGCTGGGAGCCCGACATGGGGTTTGATCCCAGGACCTGGAGATCATGACCTGAGCGGAAGGCAGACGCTTAACTACCTGAGCCCCCCGGGTGCCCCCATCACTGTTTTTGACTGCCGATCATCTGAGTCCCCTTCTCAAGTCTGAGGGACCCTCAAGTTCCTAAGACTGAAATCACCTCTGGTACTGAAGATGGAAACACCAGATACATGCTTGCCTGGTGTCCTTGAAAGTTCAGATTCCAAGAAGTGTGAGACAGGAAAAAGCAAGGATCACAAAAAATCCGTCTTGGTAATGGCTTGCATCTGTAGCAGGGGTCACACCCTGCAGAGGCAGACGTTGTTCTGACATCAGCATCCGATGTCCAGCACTGTTGGCCTACCTACATGCAGTAGAAATGACAGTGTCTGTGCCTGACCCTGGCTGGGGTGGGGGTTTCATACGGGACCATTGTTAGAGCTCAATTCTAGGCATCCTTCTGACCACAAAGCCTCCAAACCTGGTTCTTCAGAGCTCCTGGGGGATTCTGCAAACTCTAAAGAATCCTTTGATACATTTTTTCCCCCCTGCTGAACTTAATCAATATTTGTTTCTGTTGCTTGCAACCATGAAGCCTGATCCTTCCTGCTTTGTGCCACCATCTTGGGACCTTGGCACTGGGCCCAGGCCTCAGAGGCAGGTCACTTGATCTACTGGCTTTGGACTACATAGGCTCCTGAAAGCATGTCTATGGCACCATTTGCCCAACAAATCCAGCAACTTTCTGCTACCTCCCTGCCATGTTTGGCATGAAGGGATTTGGGGGCAGCTGCTTATGGCCCCTCTGCTCGACTTCCTTATGCCATCATGCCTTTTGAGGACTTCCTTCCTTCTCTCTTTGCTTAAATTCATCTCCCACTTGGCAGGATTCTCCTATTCCAGGGAAATCCCTTTTCTTACACATTTTGTCCAATACACTTTGGGCTTGTTTGCAAACTTCTTCTCTCTCTTCCTCTTTTAAAAGTGACATCTAGTAGTCCAAGGATTTTGGAAAAATATTAAACCAAAAACACCTTGAGAACAATTAGTGTTCTGTCCCGAGGTACCAAATACAGATCTTACTTGTTGAAAAATGAAGAAGATAGTGGAAAAATATTTCCCTTAGGGTAATATTTCCCATCTTACCATATGAACCTAAGCTGCATTCCTGGCAGAATGGATTCTAAGCCACCTGGCATTGTTTCGGTCTACTGTACTGATCGCACCTCTGGACAAGGATTTCTCGTCCTGCTCCACGGAACCTATGTTCCTGCTGAACCAAACCAGCTAATGTGACTTGATGATCTTTCATGCTTTCAGATCTCTGTGCACATTTTCTCTAAAATGTCCCTCATTTCCCTGATCCTGGAGACCACATCCTAACTATGCTTCAGGTATACGTGGAGGGAGGGAATCCACACTGTGGCATAGATAGTATTTGGATAAATGTTTCAACAAATAGTTTGGCCATTTGGGGAAATTCATAGAAAGTCCTTCTTTTCTGGAGGCTCGTGTTTCGGTGGAAGAACTGGTCAAACTTCTGAGACTCTGGGTAGGTCCCCACAGCTTTTCTGCAAGGAGAAGATTCATTTCCTAAGCCCTCATGTCTCTGGAACTCTGAGTTCTTGTCGACCTCATTTATTCACTAATAATATTAAGAATGGGTGTGGAGGAGAAAATTTTAAGTGTCCAGGAATTAATGGAATAATAACTTTAAGGTCATTTTAAATTTAAGTGGGCCAGAAGTTACCTATGGGGATTTTGTCGTCTTGTGCTCTCACTTTATTTTATCTTAACATGGTAATTTCCAAGGATGTTTTTGTTCTTTCAAGGACATTTATTGAGAATTTACCATGTGTAAGACATTATGCTAAGCAGAGGCTTTATGTATATAATAGAACATTAAACAAGTTAGGGATAATGGGGTGTAAACATAAAACAATTTTATCTCCCACTGTCACTTAAAACTTTATTAAACTGGGAGGGTTTTTCCTCTGACCCTCAATGATTTTTTTGGATTGCTCATTTTAATAGAAATTTCTGCAGTTACATTAAGTTACTAAGCATAGTCTTAGTTCAGAGATTGGAATGTTTTGCACCATATAATATGCCAACCTCTGAACTTGACTTAAAATGAGATTTCTCCTTCTCTTAGACACGCTTTCCAGAAAAGCCTACATCTTCAGTAGGGATGGAGCCACCTTCTTTTCCCCATCACTCAGTGTCTACAAGTTTGCTCAAAGGAGAATGTGGTTGGAGGAGAGGTTGGGAGAGTAGGGAAGTTTCCACTCTACTGATAACCGTGGGGCTATGCTTCCAACGTCTCTGAACCTAGCAGCTGGGTAAGCCAAGGTTTTCTGGAGATTCCTCTTCCATTGTTGGGAAACTTGCATCAGAACATCTCTGATTGTCTTCTGCTACATCATGCTCAGGGGCCAAGGACTTCCCTTGATGTCCTGCCCCCTCCTTAAGATAGCTAGGTCCCTCCCTCTGTGCTCAGAGGGTTCACAGGTGTCTCAGATTATTGGGTGGCATTAGCTGCACAGGAACAATGGGTGCTAGATCTCTCCCCTTCTGCTCTGTGCTCCTAGAGACAAAACTCAACTGGTAATGAATTCTCTCTTTCTTTACCTCTTCTCCAGCATGAGTCATTTGTCTGGTTCTGCTCCTCCTTTCCTACATCCCAAGTCTGACCCCTCGTCAGTGGGAGCCCCAAACTCCCCCTGTAAAGAGATACCCAAATTTTTCTGTCTCAGAGTTAGTTCTGTGGCTTCTGTGAATATTTGTTTTTGATTTAGGAGGAAACACCAGAGAGAGAGGAGTGGGTGTGGGAGCTCGGCTGAAATAACACAGCAAAATGGCTTCAGGTCTACTCCTGCCATAGACCTTGATTAAAGGGTCATTGAAGGTTTTTCTAAGAGGGTTTTTTTGTTTTGTTTGTTTGTTTGTTTATTTATTTATAGCTGGTTCTGAAGGATAAGTTTGTCTCTGAGGTAAAATAAAGAAAAAAGATATTCTTGACAGGAGGACACCAAAGGGAAGGTGTCTGGAAGTGCATAAAACGTGTGTGAAAATGGCTGCAGCTTTGGAAATGTGGGTGGGAAGATCCTTATTGAAGAAGGGCTCGGATGTCAAGCTAAGGAGCTCGGCCTTTCCCCAGCACTCCACAAATTCACTTCAGAAAGTTTTAAACAGGGAAATGATGTATTCTAGAGAGACAATGCCACCTAGGAAAAAACTAACAAAAGGTGTGCGAGTTATCTGTGGAGAAAGCTATGGCACATTAGGAGAAGGAATAAAACAGGCACTTGAAAAATAGATCTGCCATCTTTTTTGGGAGGGGGGAAGGGCAGAGGGAGAGGGAGAGAGAATCTTAAGCAGACTCCCTGCTGAGCATGAGGCGCCATGGGGACTCCATATCAGGACCCTGAGATCATGACCTGAGCCGAATTCAAGAGTCGGATGCTCAACTGACTGAACTATCCAGGTTCCCTGAGAGATCTGCCATCTTAAAGTCCTTGGCTGCCTATTCCAATAGCCTGTGTTATTTGTTGGTTTGGTTGTTTTATCTATTTTTTTCTCTTGATTGCTTTTCAGCTAGATGTGGAAATGTGAGGCATTTAAATAAAACTTCTTTAAATATTCCCTCCCCCTTTCCCTGTTGATTTTCAGTGAGGAGATGGAAAAGTTAAAACCCAAACAAGACCAAACCATTTGGGCTATAGACATAAATGGGAAAAAAAAGTTGCCAACAAGTATATATATTTGTATATTTACTTGTAATAAATGAATGAATATATAAATAAATAGTACATGTGGTAGTGTTAGTATATGCATGGAGAAGAATTTGGAGGAATAGACACCAAACTTAATGTTAGTGTTTTGATATATTTCCAAGTATTCTATCTGTAGTGTCTAATATATACATATGTATGTATATATATGCATTTTTTTAAACAATGAGTATGTGAACCAGGAACCCCCCCATATATATGTATTCACACACACACATGTATATACATAGACACACACACACACATACTCTCACACACACACACTATGAATATGTCACACTTAAGATAACACCCAAAGTCCTCAGCAGGGCTCTCATGGCTCTCCAGGACCCAGCCCCTCACTATCTCTGACCTCATCTCTTTCCTCTCTTCCTCTTGTACACGTTCTCCTTGCTCCTTCAGGCTAGGTGCATTTCCACTTCACAGTTCTCACACGTGCTATTCTCTGTGAACTCCAGGTATTGGCATGGGTCTCCTCTCCACTCCATCGTGGTATCTTTGAAATGTCATGACTTCAGAAATGCCTTTCCAGAAGTCCCAATCTCCTTAACCTGCTTTGTATTTTTTCATAGCTCTCACTCACTACATCATATCATGTCTGTCTCTATCTATGTATCCATCCATCATCCATCATCCATGTATCTGTCATCTGTTTATCAACCACCATCCGTCGTCTCCCCATCTCAGTCTACAAATATAACCTCTGTGAAGACTTTCCCTAGAATAGTCTGACACACCGTAGGAACTCAATAAATATTGGTTGAGTAAGTGAGTAAATATATAGAAATCATTTGCTTATACATGAACAACCATTTTGCTTTTGTGTGGTCAGGGTTGAGTGGTAGAAGATATTTGAGGTTCCATAGCCCTAACTTACTGAAGCACAAAGATTTTCAGTCATTCTTCTTTTGAAATCTTCTTATAGAATAGGGTTTCTTGGCCTCAGAATTATTGAAATGTGGGGATAGATAATTTGTTGTTTTGAAAGCTGTTCTGTGCATTGCAGGATGTTAATAGCACCCCCGACCTCTACCAGTTAGCTGCCAGTAACATCCTCCCTTCCCATGCTCCTCCAGCTGAGACAACCAAAAATATCCCCAGTCATTGCCAAATGTCCTCTGAGGGTCAAAATCCTTCCCCTTTCCCTCACGGAGAACCATTGCTATGGGAGAAACCTAGAATCAAATCCTCCTCCATCTTCCTAAAACTACATGTAGCATCGTATTTAGGTAGACAGGGTAAATTTTGATCTATTTGAAAACGGTTGAATGCTCCCGATCTCGTCTGATCTCGGAAGCTAAGCAGGGTCGGGCCTGGTTAGTACTTGGATGGGAAAACGGTGTCATTCATGGATTCTTTTTTTTTTTTTTTTTAAAGATTTTATTTATTTATTTGACACAGAGAGAGAGATTACAAGTAGGCAGAGAGGCAGGCAGAGAGACAGGGAGAGGAGGAAGCAGGCTCCCTGCTGAGCAGAGAGCCCGACGCGGGCCTCGATCCCAGGACGCTGAGATCATGACCTGAGCCGAAAGCAGAGGCTTTAACCCACTGAGCCACCCAGGCGCCCCATTCATGGATTCTTATACTTTAATGAGAGTCACTCGGGTCCCAGCACCTCTCTGCATTTTGGTTTTCTTGTTTAGTATAAATGCAATCCAATTTAATCTGCATATAAACACATCCTTTGCATATTAAAATCAACATATTATAAACATCAGGCTGAATGCTTTCTTGAAGAAGCAAACAAAAAACATTCATGCATATTAATATCACAGATAAGCCAATTATTATATGGAGTAGTAAATAAAAAACAATATGATTAATCTAAAGCTGGGAGCTTCATAAAATAAAATATATGATATTAAGATTAGACTGCTTTAGAAACAATATTATGAGTCCTTGAATTTTACATGTAATTTGTTTAAAATTAATTTCTCAGTGTGCTACCTTATTTTTGTTTCACCTAGACCTACGCTAATAAGTTTTATGAAACATTGATATTACTTAAAATCACAACACAGAGAAGAAGCCATTTCTCTGGTCTTAATTGAGGCAAAGCACACCGGTTGCTTTCATAGCTCCCAAGCCCCTGAGGACCTTTAGGTGAGCTGGAGTCCTTGATTACATGTCAGCGCGCTGGCCTGGCCTGTTTAACCACCAACATTTTTGACTACCTAATAACAATAATAATGACCTTTGTAATAAAAACAATCCAACTTTTGAGCACTTGCTCTTTGTGCCAGGCCCTTAGCATTATGACTGTTTAACCGAGTCCTCACAACTGTCTGGGAGCCTGGTACTATTATTAGCCCCACTTCATAGAAGGGGATGCCAAAGAGTTAATGTGCCACGGGTCACACACCCACTAGTAACTCAGTCCTGTTAGAGTCCAAAAACTTGACTTAACCATTATGTCACTAACTGTAGAGATAATTAGCAGCCGATTATGTTATCTGAATTGCTATTGTTTGCATTCAATAGATTTTCTATGTTGAAAACTTGTCAGTTTGTATATCCTCATAATATGCCTATTCACAAGATCAAGTGGACTCCAGCTGAGAAAAAATATGCCACGGATAAATTAGAATATGTAGAGTAAGCTCAGGGAAAATGGCAAGACTGTGGAAAAGGAACATCCAGAGACGAGGCGGTGGAACAGTCTAGACAAGAGGAGGGGGTCTCCTGGACTGGGGTTGGGGGAGAGGGCAAGGAGAAAAGAGGATGGGTTTTGGAGACCTGTAAGGAGGACAGTTGGCAGGGCTCGATGACTGGGATGTTGGGAGTAAGGAAGAGGAAGAAGAGATGAAAGATGTCTAAGTTGTCCTTTGGGAGGAGGGCACGCTTCCTGAGCTGGACAGAGAAGGCGTGGCAGGAGGTGGTGGGTTCTCCCTGTCCCTTGCTGGGGCGCAGGGCCCGTGAGGTGAAGTCCGTCAGGCAGTCGGGTAAGTGGGTGCCTCTGTGAGGCCACATTTGACCTTTTCTTAAATTACAGATGCTTCCACATACTTTATTCTTCTTTACCAGAGCATCAACTCTTTCAGGGCAATGTCCAAGCTCTGTTCATCTGTGTCTCTTCCAGAATGCATGACATGTTTGTTGCTGGCACTTTGGGAGGAAATACGAAGAAACACGATCCAGATTTGTCTTGCTCTTGCCCTTGTTCTTCCTGGGCCGTGTCCTATATTTTCCCACTGACAATCTGCCATTTGTTCAGTTCTCTCCAGCTAAAGACCACTGTGTCCCAAATCATATCTCTGTGTATTTTATTCCTCACCCCTCAGGTCCATTGCAGCGTTTTACTTCCTCAGTGAAAACTCCTGAGCTACTTCTGTGCACTTGATATAAGAGTTTTCTCTCTCCAACTTTTGAAGTCTTGTTTTGCAACTCATGATAAGTTTCTTTCTATAAAGATTTGTGTTTTAAGAGCCTCTTCTGGTGCCTGGAACACACTAGGCTGGAGATACATACTAGCTATTCTTTTTTTTTTTTTAAGATTTTATTTATTTATTTGACAGAGAGAGAGATCACAAGTAGGCAGAGAGGCAGGCAGAGAGACAGGGAGAGGAGGAAGCAGGCTCCCTGCTGAGCAGAGAGCCCAATATGGGCCTCGATCCCAGGACCCTGAGATCATGACCTGAGCCGAAGGCAGAGGCTTTAACCCACTGAGCCACCCAGGCACCCCATACTAGCTATTCTTATGCTGGTATCATGAATGTGTGCCAAGGACACACATTTAAATACCTACCAAATGCTGGCCATGGACCTCGAGTAAGTCACTTAGTCTCTCTGAGCCTCCATTTCCTTATCTGTGAAATTGGATCATTGTAATACCTACTTCTTGGGTAGATGTACAGATTAAATGAATTGAAATATGTGAAGGGCTTCAGAAGTCACCTGACACATAGTACAAGCTGTAAGTGTTAGCTGCTGTTTGTGTGGGAATCTACTACGTAAGTGAATCAAGCAAGCTGAAATTAAGAACTTTTTCCCAGAAGCACATGAATAGCTTCATCTGACTTTACTTTCCCCAGTTTTGGTAGAGATATGGATACAAGGAATATTTTGCAGTTTTCTGCAAAATAGGAGAACAATAGGATGATCATGGTGATAAGTTGTACCAGAGACTCAGCTTCTATGTCAGAGGACATGAGGGAGTGGTGGGGACTGAGGAAAAATGGAGAGCTTGCACTGTCTACCAGGGGGCTGCCATTGCTCAGGCGAGTGGTTGTCATGTGGGAATGCAGACCTTTTGTTATCAGATCTGCAGGCTGGGAAAGGGAAGCCAAAAGTCCAAAGTGGTATGTGAAGTCTCCTAATTTTTAAATGTTGGCAGCTAAATAAAAAAGACAATTTAATATCTTCTGCAGTGCTACAACAGGAGGCTCAACTAGGATACGTCTGTAACCCAGCTTGACCCCCAGGCAACCGGGTCGCAACCTCTGCTTTCTCTTACAACTACCTTTAGAGTTTACACTGTGGCTTGCTCACAGGAGATGGGCGTATAGAGGTGAAGTGAGTTGAATTTTGGTCAGAGAACTCTGGAATATTTTCCATACATAAAAGTGGGCTTGTGATTTAAAAAAAAAAATAATCCAAAGGATATTTCCCATGTTGTTATGTAGGTTTTGTCTTTGTGTGCCTGTTGGTAACATGCTCTGAATGCAGAGAAGGCACAAAGTAGGTCATTTCCTTGGACAGGGAAATTCTCTGAAACAAAAGCAGTAAAAAATTTATCATTTTCCTGCTAAAGAAGTACCTGCTTCCCCCGAAACATAACACACAGTTCGATATAATAAATTCTGACAAAAATGCTAAATTCAAGCAGTTTGAAATTTTTAATCACATTAATTTAAGCAGAAACCCTAAATTGGTTTTCTTGCAAGAATGCAATCAACTGCTTAGTTTCCCTTAAGACAGCATTGGCCTCTTCGAGGAATGTGGTTATTTGTTTTTTTGGGGTTTTTGGTTTTTTTCTTCGTTTCCTTCCGGATGTTTGTGGAATTTCTTTTTTTCTCCTTGTATGGAATTTAATAACCGGTGGAGTAACAAATGAGAAGATAAAAATATTCCTGAACACTCTAGGGCATCCGTGTGTATATAAACATATATTGTAGCCATTCCTTCAAGTGGCTCCCCTATTTGACTTTATAATTTGAACCCTCTGCTTATTACTAAATTTAACTTGTATATGCGAGTGCGTGTCTCTCTCGCCGAGTTCTAGCAAATGGCAGGGCTCGGAGTAGAAAATGCCAAATTATCTATTTCATCTGCGTTTCTGCCGATTTATGTATCTGTCCGGGCATGGATCTATTCGACCGCGATCTCTCAAGGAAGGCATCTCTCTGTCTTCGTTTCCTTTTTCTTCTTGTTTACCGAGAGCAGCTCGTCGCTCTATCTCAAAGTGCCCTCTCCCTGCGTCGGCAAATGTTCGTGGTACAGATATTTCCTTTATTATTCCCTCTACACTTTCTTTGTTCCCATCTCTGTCTTTTATTAGTTCTACGGTGTCATCAGAAACCGACTGCTGGAGCCTGCCAATTAGCCTTTGTCTGCCGGCTCCAGCCTCAGCCTCCCGAAGGGCGAGGTGCCGGGCGCGGCGGCCAGGCCCTATTTCGTATGCAGCTCTGTGTCCCCACGTAGAGATGTGCCATTACTGACAAAGGAGCCGTAGATGGGCTCAGATTAGCTGCTGACAAACTTGCTGTGTGTGTGTGGTGGCAGGGGCCGGGGGGAGTGGCGGGCAGCCCCGGGCGGGGAAGGGAACCAGGTCCTGATCACCGAAGAGCAACTTTAACCTTCAAGGTCAATTTTCAACTTCCTATCCAAGGTGCTTCTGAATTGGTTTCTACGTGGATGTGCTCCATTTGTGTTGGTGAGGGCGAGGGGTGGTGCTGGGGGCAGGTCCGCAGGGACAGGAATAGCCCACATTTTCCTGCCTTGGCTTTCCACCCATCAAGTACCCCCCCACCCCCCATGAGTGATTCTGGGTCCCCTCCAGGGTGAAGCAAGGGAGGCACTCGTCTTGCTCACAGAATTTAAGGGCTCACTCCAAAACTCAGTAATCAAGATGAAGATTTTAATAGAATCTTAAAAAATATCAAGTGCGAAAACAAAATCCATGTCGAACAAAGTGTCAGAGTTTGAAATGTAGGCAGCGTCAGTAACCGGATGTTTCCTTCTGCCTCGGGCTCCGGTGTGGCAGGCGAGGCTACTGATCCTGTAGGGCTTGTATCTTCCCAGTTCTCCATCAGACTTGAGGACAGGAGTCCAGTGGGGTCTTGGGCCAGGAGACAAACCCAAGAGCCCCAAACATGTTCTTTTCAGAATCATGCCTTCTATTAGGTGCCTACGGCTTTTGTATGAGGTCAGTTCCAATGTATCGGATGCCCATTCCTTTGGGTTGAGTTCTCTTCCAGCTTCTACTTCAGACCTGTAGGTAAACTGGCTCCCTGCAGGCTTTGCCTCCTGTGAACCCGACACCATCACTGTCTGCATCCCCTTCATCGCTGTTGGTCTACACCTCCTGCGTGCAAAGCAAGCCATTTGTCATTGAATCCTCACCACAACCTTGACCGGTGGGAGCAATGATTATCTGCCTTCTGCCAGTAGAGAAGCCAAGGACCTGAGAAGTAAACTATCATCACCATCTTGTTCACAAACTATAGGGCTTGGATTGGGATTTAGGTCTGTCTCATTCTAGCTTTTGAGCTCTTAACCTCTTCCCAATCTTGCAATTCCCCATAGACTTCTTTTTTATAAATTTTAAATTTTTATTTTTTCAGTGATCCAAGATTCATTGTTTATGCACCACCCAGTGCTCCATGCAATACGTGCCCTCCTTAATACCCACCACCAGTCCCCATAGACTTCTATGGAATCTGAAGAGCCAGGAAGCTTTGTAGAACTTTATTTGCTGTGCTTTGCATGATAAAAATATTATTGTTTCTTCTACAAAGGTAAAGCTCTATTATGAAAGTTTGAAGTAAACTCGATATGTTTATTTCAAACTGTATTTCATCTATATTCCCTCCACCTCAACACTGATGTATGCACACACACACACGAGCACACTGTCAAAGTTCTGGTACTCTGCCCCTGGCGACAGCTCAGTCCTTGGTCATACAGGTGGTAAAGGCAAAGAAAGTGCCCTAAGAGAGACTTGACTCCAGCATGGTAATGGAAAGAAACATCTTATCACTTAGAGTTCTGTTGCTGTAAGCAATAGAAACTCACTCTGTTAACTTAGACAAAGCCTCCATTTCTTAAGAGAATGCTGACTTCTCATAGAATATTGGGAGAGTGAGAGATTCAGACTTGGGGGCCATGTAACATTTGGTTCCAAAGCACTTAACCCCGTCCATTTAACTATTTACCTCCATAGATGTGCATTGTGGAATCCACACGCTACGTGAAAGCCCTGGGAAATGCAGTAGTGGGTGGTAATTAACTCCAAAGAACATTTTAGATTCGGATCACATTCCTCCTCTAATAATACAATGGAATGACCCAGAGAGGTTGAATAAGTTGCCAAAGGTCACAACAACCCTTTGAGATAAACGATCCTATAAAAATGCCATCATACAGATGAAAAAATTGAGACCTAATGAAAGCAGGTACTTACCTAAGGTTTCAGAGCCAATAAGTGATAGAACCAGGATTTCAATCCAGACTCTCTCCATTTGATCTCCATTTCCAGAGACCAGGCTTATCACCATCTGAAAAATAGCATTTTTTTTTTTAGAAAACAGAAAATATAAAAATACATTTAGAAGCTTTAGAAAGTTAGAAATACATTTAAATTTTTTTTAAAAAAAGATTTTATTTGAGAGAGAGCAAGAGAGCACGAGTGGGAGAGGGGGCAGAGAGGGAGAAGGAGAAGCAGACTCTCTGCTGAGCGGGGAGCCCGACGTGGGACTCGATCCCAGGACCCTGGGATCATGACCTGAGCTGAAGGCAGACACTTAACCAACTGAGCCACCCAGGCGCCCTAAAAGTACATTTAAATATGTGTCAAAATATACGTTTTGGGCTGTCAGGCTGAGGGGTAAATCGTTTTGCTCTTGATATTGACCTCTTCCTTTAATTCCTAGGGTGTTGCTTAAAAAACACTCCTATGTATATATCGTCCAAAAGTTAAAAAAAAGTCCATAACTACTTACATTTATAAGCAGCGTTACCTTTTGGGACGTGATTTCCAGAAGTTTACCATCTGTTATGGAAAGGATTTGAGAACTTTAAAAACATTGCTTAGAATATTGCACTTTAAGTGGGTCTGTGTGTTTAGGACAATTGTCAGCCTTGGCTTTCCCAACCACTCTGGATTCCTGCTTTCCCAGGCCTCAGCAAGCAGGGGGAGCGATAGAATGCTCATCAGTCACCCATATCTTCGTACGGCCTTGCAGCTCCTGCAACCCCTTGTCCCTCAAGTGTTTCCGAGAGACCCCAGGGGAGCATCCCATGTGCGTACAAACTAGGGGAGCGCTATTCAACCAGCTTCTGTTGGTGAGAACTACACCCATGGAAGCTGTAGACAAGAGGATGTGGGGGTGAGAAATCAACTGTTGCTCCTTCTAATTTCCATCCTCCTCAACTCCCATCAGGGGCCTGAACTCAACTGGGTCCTTGCAAATTTCCTCCTCTTCAATGTGTGCACAGATTCTGTCTTATGTAGAGTTCTCCCAGAAGAGAACTTGAGATGAAAGTTTGAGTGCAAGTTGTTCGTTGCAGGAGTGGTATCAGGAAATACTGAGAAAGGGATAGGGAATGAGATGGGGAAGGAAAATTGTGTCAAGACAGCTGCCACCATAGGCGTAATGCTTCTTGGAAATCTCTGGAAACCAGCGTAGGGAAGGAGGGAGTTGAGGTATTTATATACCAGTACTGTCAGTTGTTGGTTGAAGGCTGCTCCCGGAGGAGTGGGCTAATTGCTGGTACTTCTGATCTACCCTGCCAGTGGCCACTGGTCTCCAGAGGCCAGAGAAATCCTTCAGACAAGTAAAAGCAAGTGCCCCTGGCTTTGATGTCAGGGTCATTCATCAGGTGATAAGGGTCTAGCCTTGGCAGTGGCAGGGATGGATGCCACCAGGCTGTCCACTCCACTTACTCACAGAGAGAGATTTGCATGTTCCTGTCCAACAAAGGCTTTGACTCAAGAAACTCCGTATCACCCATCTTCCTGTCTCAATGTCTAGAAAATACTGGAAGAAAAATGTGAATACAAATCTATGCTTTGCCAAGAGTAGTGCTTGGTTATTTTTCTTGAACTATCTTGGGGCAAATATTTCAAGTCAGTAAAAGGATGTATTCTTGTCTACTTCCCTTCACCTTCAGTAGATACTCTTCACATCATTCGTCATGGTTTCTCTATTTACATGTGATGATAAGAAGATGAAATCATACAGGTTTTATTCCCCCAATTTTTTTCTTGTCTTTGCTATTGTGTTTTTATTTATTTTAATTAGAACTTAGTCTTTTATTGAGCCCATTTTCTGTAGTGTTTTTATAAGCTGAATTCAGGAACTCACAGAGTCTCTAATAAACTAGAAGTATTTCTTTATTTAAGTCAAGATGCTCTGTGCCATCTAGGCCTGGATCTTGTGTTCTAGAATTCATTTCACAGATCAGGTAAATGGATCCTCATAGCAGATGGAACCAAAGTTCATTCTTTGGAATCATGCCAGTTCTAGTATCTGAAAACTGAACATTTACTTTATTTTTTCGCTATTATATTCATTGGTCTTTCCTTTTTATACACCAGCTGCTAACAGCAACACCAATAGTAGCTAATATTAGATAGTGCTGCATGTTTCCAAGTGCTGGAATTCCCTGCTCTACCTCTTCTCTCTGTGTTACTTGGGGTGAGTTGCTTTATTTCTCATCAATTTCTCCATATGCAAAGTGGATGTGATAATAAAGCCCTGCTGATATTTAGTAAACAGACTTACTGTATATAAAATGCTTAGTCCAATGCTTAGAACATGGTAAAACACTTGATCAATGTAAGCTTTCATTACAAAACACTGGCACATACACACACACATTTTATTTAAATAGAAGTGGCATTGTTGACTTGTGAGTCTATATGTGCATCCAACTGAATTATCAAGTGACTGACTCATGGCTGGTGTGCATACCTATGTAACACAGAGTTGGTAAACAAATGAATATACACACAATATCTGTGAGTCATGTTCTCATCCCTGTGCCTAAAGTCTTAATTTTGGAATGTCACATATATCACAACTTCGTGGATGTGCATGGCAGTGAGCACCCTTTGGCCTTCTTGGTCAATATTGACCTAATTTTATCCTGAGTAGTTTCATTTCCCACCTTGGTGTGTAAACATCTGTGAAGCTTCTCAAGAAAAGGAAGGCACAGTAACATCTAGAGAAGCCAACGAGATGACTCTGAACCGAATCTCTTTTGCCCTATGCTCTCTCACCTACGTTAGTGGCTGTCATTCACCTCTGGCAGGATGGGGAACGGCTCTCCTCTTTAATTCTCAAAGTAGTAGAAGGGGAAAAAAAAAGCCCATTCCATGCAAAGTTAACAGTTACTAAGAACTCTCTAGAATGCAAGTGCTTCACTGCATATTCCCTTACCCACCTTGGAGTCAGAGCTTCTGTTCTTGCCATACCCAGTTGATGGATGAGGAGATGGACACATGTGAACACCCAGTGGTGTTGAGTAAATAGTTCGCAGGGCCAAGACTGCTGTCCTGATGGTCGGCTTTAGAGCTTGACATTTCAAAAAATAAGCTCTCATTCTGGAATAATTTTAGATTTACAGAAAAGTTGTAGAGGTAGTGCGAGCCTACCAATTAACCACTGAATTTTGCTGTCTCTTAGGACTCCAAGATTTTACCAAATCACGTAACCTTTATCACCAGCTCATCTAGCTTCTTAAGTGACTGTAGATCTGACCCCAATTAGAGGCTCCGATTAGCTACACTTAAGGCCCCATCACAGAACACAATGCAAAATGTATTTTTTCCTTCCACAAATCATGACTGAGTGCTTTCTATGTACCTTACATGGAGTTAGGGACCAGGGTTATAGCAGTCCTCCATCTGTCCTTAGGGGGAAATGACATTGTACACACACACACACACACACACACACACACACACACACACACACACACACACACACTAGAATTTTACAAGAGAAAAATGCTAGAGAGCTTGTGGTTTTTGAGGCTTGGGGCCAAGAACGGAGGGTAGAAGTAGTTTCCCTGAGGAGGGGATGTTTGAGCTGATACTTGGAGGGCAGCAGAAACTAAAGGTAGAAGGATGGGAAGGGAAGACTGTTACAGGCAGAGGGAACATCTATCCGGACTCTGATGTCTGTCATCAGCTTTCCTTTAATGAGTCGCTGGCTCAGAAATGTGAAAAAACCTTGTACTTCTTAGAATGTCTCTGCAGATCTCTTTTTTGTCTTCAATCCCTCTTGTAGATTTCACCTGCCCTGTGGCTTCTTCTTGGCCTCTTCTCTCTTCCCAGAATTAACCACCCTGGATGGTATCTGAGTCCTGGACATGCCTCTATAACTTCTCAAGAACAGGATTTTAAAGATCGATCTATCTATCTATCTATCTATCTATCTATCTATCTATCTATCTATCTATTTATTTATACGAGAAAGAGCCCACTAACAGGGGTGGGGGAGGGGCAGAGACAGAGGGAGAGAGAGAATCTCAAGCAGACTTCCTGGTGAGTGTGGAGCCCAATTCTGGGCTCTGTCCCAAGATCCTGAGATCATGACCTGAGCCGAAACCAAAAGTCAGCCACTTAACCAACTGACCCATCCAGGTGCCCCACAAGAGAACTATTTTAATTATTTTCCTGGAATCTCTCTCTCCTCTGTTATGGTGGTTGCTCCTTGAGGAATGTATTTTGCTTATATTTTATATCTTCAAATAATGAGTATCTGGAATTTATTGAGCACTTCCCATACATCAGGTACTTTTGCTAATTCTCTTCATGCAGTATTTTTTTTATTCCTCAGACCAAACCTGTGAGATATTACTGTATGATTCATTCCCTACCATTCACTTAGCAAACATTTATTCAGCGCTTACCATTGTGTCAGACACTGTTCTAAATCAGGGTCAGCAATCTAGGTCCTGTGTATCTAATGTGGCCCTCTGCTTGCTTTTGTAAATAAAGTTTTATTGGAACTCAGCCATGTTCCTTTGTTTACATGTTATCTATAGTTGCTTTCATGCTACACCACAGATTTGAGTAGTTGTGACAGAGACTGTGTGGCCCACAACATCGAAATGTTTACCATCTAGTCTTTTATAGAATAAAGCTTGCTGACCCCTATTCTAGATACTGGGAAAACAGTGGTGGGAAAAAATAGGGCAAAACCTTTGCCTTCTGGGTGGCTATGGGGCACTTGTAGCTGAGATAGCTAACTGTTCACAACCACTCCTGGGCAATGCCCCTGCTACATTTCCTCACATCTCTTGTTATGAGGTGTGCCCAGAAGACAGTTCTAGCCAAGGGACTGTGAGGAGAATTAATTTGGGCCACCCCCGGGTCTGGCCTGTAAAAATCTCTTCCATGTGATTTTCCATGGTTCTTCCTTTTGGATGAAGATGACCACAGTAAGCTGGAGGCCACTTCTGGACAGTGACAGCACTCTCTCATCCTGGCCCTGAATCACAGGATGGGGGCAAGACCCTTCCTCTCCCAACCACAGACACACCAATCTGGAACCATTCAATACTGGTGTCTCCATGAGAAGCAGTGTATATTCAGTTACGTTTGAGCCATTTTATCTTGTTTGGGTCAATTCATGCCATCAGCTAGAGTTTCTCTAACTAATGCAAATCTATTATCATCCTCATTTTACTGTGATTATATTTTCACTTGCCTTGACTACAGTATATCCTCTCTCACTTAAAGACCTGGGTGGCAGTCAGGGGTGTTCTGTGATGGCCACCATGGTACAAATTCCCACTTGAGGAGGAGAAAATGTGGAATGCCAGGCTCGGGGAGGACACGCAATAGTTTGTTTACTTATTTATTTATCTTGTAATAGGTTTAAATTTATTCAAACTTAAATTTAAAAATCTAAAAATTTGAATTTAATTTACTGAATTTTAACATATGGTGTTAAGTCTTTCAATTAAAAGAAAAGTGTTTTCTAAGTAAGAAGTCTTATAAGACAAATCAGGGGTGTACAGAAGTATTAGTGGAAGTTTGCTTCATTCCCCCGTTGACTCCTGCCCTAGTCACTCATTCTCCAGAGTCAGGCTTGGCCAACTCTGATCCACTGGTGACTCCAATGGCCCCTGACCCTCCCTGCTTCTGGGAATATATTTTATTGGGAGCCGGCCACAAACCTTCACTCTGATTGTCTATGGCTGCTTGTGTGAGCTATTGCCCACAAAATTGCAACTGTTTGCTCTCTGTCCTTTTACCTAAAATGTTTGCCAATTCCTGGTCTAGAGCTAATCATTGTTTACATTTTGTCTCTTATTTCAGGCTCTTTTCATGTTTTCAAGTATGCCTGAGCATGTACGCATGCAATTTCTATACAAAACCCATTTCTACACACCAACACCCACATGTATATGCATATTTTTGCATACACTGAAACACAGGCACACATGTACACACACACACATTTTTAGCTACATGAAGTCATACTATGTGTATATCTTGGAGATTTTTTTTCCACATCAGTGACTATAAGGCTATTCTGTTATTTTGAGGAGAGCATATATTCCATGGTATGGGTGTACAATACTTCATGTGATCATTCTCTAGTCTACTGATAAACATAAAGCTTATTTCACATTCCTGTCAGCCATCTTGAATGAGTCGTCAAAATGTCTTTGAAAACCTGATTGTAGCCATCATTCGTTTAATTTGTAAAACGATAAATCTTTGCAGCAGGGAGTCTAACTTCATTCCATGCTAGTGTTTCTTATACACAGTAAACAGGACCAAAAATATATTCTGCATTTTGGATCTTAATTATGCATTATGCACTTAACTAAAATTCACATTGTCAGTAAAAGGTAAGGACTATATTAGATCATGGTGGTTGGCATCATGATTAATATACATTAAGCTTTAAAATCTGTTGTTGCATTATGGTAGATTTTCCAGAAGAAACGTGAAGCTTTAATATGCACTTAAAAAAAAAAAAAGACAGAAGGAGATATGAACTCAGTGGAAGAAATCCAGCTTATTCCAGAGCAGATGATAGCTATATATAATAAAAAATGGAGCCAAAAGTCACACCTTAATTTGCGTGTTGTTTAAAGCAGGCAGGTTCTTCTCTCTCTTTCTGAGAAGTAGAACCACACAAAGGCAGCGAATGAAAATGCAAGGTATCAAAGCTCGCATGTCATTTTCTATTTTACAAAAATCAAATATCCAGGTTTTACTAATCTGTGGGCCAGCTTTAGGTGGGAGCACCTGCTTGGCTTCTTCCCAAAGCTTACCTCCTGCACACACAGTCACATTTTCTTACGTGAGAGACTCATTTTCCTTTTTTTGACCCGAAAAAGTTTCCCTTTGTTCTGAGCCTTATCTGCAGACTTGATGTGAATTTTCCACTTTGTTTGGTGCGTTTCCATTTATAAGCTGTGTTTTTCTCACCTTCTCTGCTTCACGCTCAGTTTATTTCCCTTAAAGATCAAGAAAATGACTGTGAAAACTTTGTTCACGTTTGGAGGTGGCCTCAATTCTTATGCTTCTGTTCACTGGAATCTTCGGACTCCCCCCACCCCCCAAGCTACTGACAATGCTTTTGCCTTCCCGTTTCAGCTTTTGGCCATAGTGAATCTTAAAACCTTCACTTTATGATTACAAATGTCAACTTCGCTCCTAATTTTTGTTGTCTTCCTTTGCTCCTTTGTGCTTTGTTCTCAGTATATCTGACCTATGGCTTTTCTGTGATTGTCTTTATTTCTTGAACAATTTTGAGCCATATCTTAAACACCTGAGACAGTGTTAGGTTTCTTTCTCCCCTTCTTTCTTAGGAACTAGACCCTCAGAGGTTATCCAAGCATGTGTCACTGAGGATAACAACGAGAGCCCCCAGCATTTTTTTTTTGTGGCTTTGTGTGACCACTCCATCAATTTCTGGCCAATGGGATGTGAGTAGAAGTGGTCTTCTCCATTAGTTGGAAGCATCTTTACCCAGAGAGGCCATTGGTTGTTTGGTTGCTGAACATAGTTGTGGGGGTTGGCAGTAGAGTGACTCTCTTGGACCTGGACATGGAAGCCATGTGTTTACTCTGGTAGGTCTGATAACCAGAAACACAGGTGACACAGGACATCTCAGTACATGCTGGGAGATAAATGCCAACATCACCAAAGACCAGAAAATATTACCAGACACTAGCAGGGAGCAGCGCATAGTGACAGACCAGATTCTGCTTCCTGATGTGATTATACTCCAAAATATCTGCATCCTGGGAGGCTGCCCAAGGGGTAAGGAAGGGGTGCGTGTGTGTGTGTGTGTGTGTGTGCGTGTGTGTGCGTGTGTGTGCAGAATCCTGTATTGATTGCATTTAACTCAAAATGATGGCATTTACCTGAAAGTGACTAAATTTTCTGCTAGTAGGTAGATTAGGGACTGGAGAAAAAAAGAAATTAAATTGAGTTATAGAAAAATAAAAGATAATTGTATTTCTTGCACACTCAAATTTGTGTTCTGTGAAAATCGTATCCACTATGGGAGTTTGGGCTCAAGTAGGCAACTGGGATTCATTGCTAAGTTTTAAGCCCGGCAGTGACACTGTCAGATTTGTGTTTTCTTCCAAAGTCTTTTTTCTAGAGGTTGTGGCCACGTGATGGTCACGGATCATTTTCATCCTCTCATGGAGACTCTTAGCTGTCCTACATATGTCACTATATTTCTGCAGAGAAAGATGGTCTTTCCTGAATTATTTTCTATTGTCATCATTTGTGATCTTCGCTATAGCCCTGTCTTTATATATTTTCTTCAAAATAGGCTTCCAGTCAATTTTTGGAGAGAGAACTTAGATTCTCTTGGTCAAGTTTAAGAACTGCGACTGGGGGCGCCTGGGTGGCTCAGTGGGTTAAAGCTGCTGCCTTCGGCTCAGGTCATGATCCCAGAGTCCTGGGATCGAGGCCCACGTCAGGCTCTCTGCTCAGCAGGGAGCCTGCTTCCTCCTCTCTCCTCTCTCTCTGCCTGCCTCTCTGCTACTTGTAATCTCTCTCTCTCTCTGTGTCAAATGAATAAATAAAAAATCTTTAAAAAAAAAGAACTGTGACTGGTTCAAGTCACTCAACTGATAAGGAAAACTGCAGAAATGGAGCATGACTTTCATTTGAGAAATGATTTTTTTAAATATGGTGCCTTTTCATCCATCTTCCCTCAATTTTATTTGTTGCTAAAGTGATGGTATGAGGATGTTAAAGGGCTTTATCAAATAAAGGAAAAAACCCATTAGCGATGACCTCATTCAGGATTTTTGGTTGACAGAACAAAAACTGAATTGAAACAAGCAAAGATGGAGAAAGAACATATGGGATTAAGTCACAGAAAAATCCAGGAATAGGGCTAGTTTCAGATAAGGCTCCATCCAGAGACTCACATAATGTCCATCTGGCATCATATTTCTTCATTTCGTAGTTGTGTTGTGCAATGTGTGGGCATCATTCTTGAGCAGGACCAAGCCTTGGAGGGGCAAGATGGTCACGAGCAACTCCAGCCTCCTACACTATAATTTTAGCAACCTCAGCAGTAGGAGGTCTTCTCTTTCTTAACATTAAAAAAAAAAAAATCCGAGGGAGTGATTTTTCATTGGTCTGTGTGGGCCTATGTTTCTCTTTGAATGAATTATCATGGCCAAGGCAATGAAATGACTGGTGGGGGCCAGATCTAGGGATGGCGTCTTACTTTGGATGTTGGAGTGGGTTCACTCCGGGAACCACATGGATTAAAGATGATAGAAAAGGCGGTTCTTTCTCTTTCTTCCACCCCCATGTCGGGGTGTTGTTCCCAGAAGGATAAGTAAGTGCCAAGTACGCAAATATAACTGAGAGCCACGAAATTGAAAATTTCATCCCCAAACACAAAGATCCCTTCCATTTTTCTGTGTTCCCCTTTGTCTATGGTCATAAACATTACACCTTTATTTGATTATAATTATAATATAGAATAGCTCAGGCACCAGCGAACGACAGCCCAAGGGCCAAATTTGGCCCATTGCCGGTTGTTGTAAATAAAGTTTTATTGGCACACAGCCATGCCCATTCACTCACATATTGTCTATGGCTGTTTTCATGCTACAACAGACAGTTCAGTAGTTGTGACAGAGACCATATGGTCCATGAAACATAAAAATATTTACTATCTGGGTCTTTAGAGAAAGACTTTGCCATTCTCTGGTATATATTAGGATTGGAATTATGCTTTTTTAACTTAATGCTTTCTTATGAACAATTTCATGTTTTCAGATTCTTCATAATTATTATTAAGTATTTTGGCCACAGAATACTTCCATTGGGTTGGTTTTACTAGTCTGCCCCAAGTAAGTAAAGAACAACACTAAAGGTTTCCTGTAGGAACCCACTCTTTTCCTGCATCTCACCAAAATGTAGAGGCTTCTCTTAGGTGCTTGCCCATGGCCCCCTAAGCTTACCTCTGTTGAAGTCCTATCAAACTGTAGTTATGTTTTCTTTATATGAAATATCTTGAGTTCAGGGACGGTGATTCCTTAAGCATCTTATTCCTAACATTTGGCGCAACGGTAGGCACTCAGTGATGTAGATCTGGTCCCTGTGAATTCATAACTTCTGCAGCTGGTGGTGCAGAGTAAGTCATCCACTGCTTAGTGAAAACCTTCAGTGGTTCTTCCATTGCTTTTAGGATAAGATAAAAAAAAAATTCTTACCATGATCCATAGAACTTGTATGGTCTGACTCTCTTTCGCTCTGGCTCTGTCTCTGCTCCAGCCGTTCTGGGCTAGTTTCCATGCCTCCAACGCCCCATGCTTCTCCCTGTCTCAGCTCTTTTGCACCTGCTGACTTCTCTGTTGGTGGTCTCCCACTCACACTTCATCCCATGGAAACTGTTAATAAGATAGGGCCGGGGACCAACACCTAAGACCAGCCGTGTGTAATTGATGCATATGCATCACGTGGTCACGATGTCATCTAAAAAGCTTCATACAAAATAATTCACTTAACAAAAAGTTAGGTATTAGCATGTGCCAGGGGCTGTTTTAGAATCTGGCAATAATGAAACAGCAAATTAGACGGGCGTAGCCCTCATGGAGCTTATATTCAGCTCATATTCAGTGGCGGCATCGGGCAAGCAATCCCTTGGTTTAACGCAGTGAGAAGTGGGGGTGTAGGAAAAGAGAAAGCAAGGTGGGAGATGAGGGAAGCTGGCTAGGCCTGGGGGCTTGGGAAGATGCCTAGGGGGTGAGACCTTGAAGGTGGCAGTGGAAGGAGGCAGGCTGAGTGGGTGCAGAGTGGGAGGGACGTGGTTGTAGGCTGAGGGGTTTACATGTGCAAACTGGGAGGTGATGACCAGAACCGGAGGTGATTCTCAAGCTTGCCAGAGAGCTCGGTGATGGGGGCACGCCCTGAGGCCAGGCCAGGCCCCTGGTACCCTTGCTCAGATGGAAGGCTTGACTATTGGCCTCCAGATGAACTTGGTACCTCTTTCTACCTTTCCTTCCCAGAGGCCTCGGTTTTCTCTGGTGGTTTCCTTTCACTCTTCCTTCCCTTTTGTGCTTTCTCTTCAATCTGATTGTTATCATGGGCCAGCATTAGAGTTTGAGTCAGTATCTTAGGCTTTTTTCCTTGCAAATAATGACTTAGATCATTATTTGGGGTTGGCTAACGTTTTCCAAAAAGAGCCAGGAGTAAATATTGTAAGCTTCACAGGCTTTGCAAGTCTCTGTCACAGGTGCTCAACTTGGCCATTAGAAGGCAGCCTGGACACCACGCAGACGAGTGGCGGTGGCTGCATTTCATGAAAGTTCTAGTTAGAATAAAGGTGGTGGGTCCAACTTGGTCCCAGGGCCATGGTTTGCTGACCCCCCAACTTAGACAATCAACAATATCTCCATATCTATCTATCTATCTATCTATCTATCTATCTATCTATCTATCATCTATCTATCTATCTTGACTTACTATTTGTAAAAGAGGAACTTTTAGAGAAGTAATTTTCAAACTGTGCTCTGTAGTCCCCTGGGCTTTTCATGGAGTTGCATTCAGTCTGAGGAGGTGATGGAAGGATGAGAAGCGGGGGGGAGGGAGGACTAACCCCAGGCAGTGGGTGCGTTCATGAACTGACACAGTAAGACACACATCTCTGGAATCAGATCTTCTTTATATGTGCATGTGTATAAAAGCCCAAGTGTGGTAAAGTGTGGTGATACTTTTTCACAGGAAAATGGAGTTTTTGTGAATAACTGCTTATTATTTCTGTAAGGGTAAATTCCCACAGGAGTTGTCTTTTAGCCTGGAAGAAGCAGGAAGATCAGAATTTATTGAGTTTGGCTGTGACTTCTTGTTTGTTTCAAGAGAAAGAGAAAGTGATGGCTCTCGTAATGATTCAATTTACTTTTCAGTCAAACCAATCTAGTGACAAGGTTTTGCGTGAGGGTCAAATTCTTATTTTCTTTTCCCATGAAAGGTGTTGTTGGAACAACCTTCTTATTGGGGCCTTTATAATGTCCTTGCTGGTGGTGCTCCTTCCCTCATTTGTGCGAGGATTAGAAGTAATATTTCTTTCCCCCCTTTCTGGCTGTCTCCAGCCCGCTCCTCCACTCTGACTTTTGAACCCTTCCCTGACTCCACATTTTCAACTCATGGGACTCTTGATATCCCGTCAGACTTCTGTAGAGCTCTTACCATCACCTGTCATCTTCCAGTTGGGAACATGAGAAGGCTTGTTTGTCCCATGCCCATCTCCTCCGTTGGAGAGTAAACCCGACAAGGTCAGGGACCACATCGCATGGGCTCACCATTGCACTGCTGGTGTTGGTTGGAGAGCCAGCGCTCTGTAGGAGCCTGCTGAGCAAATTCACATTAATGTCATCTCACTGGCGTGGAATTAAGAGAAATATCAGGGGTGCAAGTGGCTTACAGGAACAGTCCCACAGTGATGCCAGTTAGGAAACTGTCTGCAACAGACTCTCAACAAGTGGTGATTCTACATGTAAGACCTCTATGGTTGACTGTAGAAGGTGCTGTTGAGCATTGGAATTCCAAGTGACATCATCCCATCCCCCCAGTCTCCCACATCCTGAGCGTTCTCATGCAGGCCACTGGCCTGTTGCTCAAAGAAGTTCTCTGCCTCAGGGTCCTCTCCCCACTGGGCTCGGACATCCACAGAGGTTCCCTGTTCATTAGGACACTCTGAATTGGTTTCCTTCCCTTGACCGTCTCACTTCCCACTCCTCTGCTGGTGCCTTCTGGGATCGCCTGCCATGTAAACTATTTGCACCCAATGCTTGTCTCAGGCTTTGTCCTGGAGGAACCCAATATAAAATACAGTTGACCCTTGATTGGCGTGGGGGTTAAGAATGCCAAACCCCTGCAGAGTTGAAAATCCATGTATAACTTTTGATTCCTCCAAAACTTAAGTACTCATAGCCTCCTGTTGACAGGAAGCCTTACCGATAACATAAACAGTTGATTAACAGCTATTTTGTAAGTTATGTGTATTATATACTGCATTCTTGCAATAAAGTAAGCTAGGGAAAAGAAAATGTGATTAAGAAAATCATAATAGAAAATACATTTATAGGATGCATTGCATTTATAAAAAAAAATCCAAATGTTAGTGGACTCACACAGTTCAAACTTGCATTATTCAAGGGTCCACTGTATTTACTTATTTTTCTTAAGTTATTTATTTATTTATTATTTGAGAGAGAGAGAGAGAGAGAGAGAGGAAAAGCACAGAGGGAGAGGGAGAAGCAGATTCCCCACGAGTAGAGAGCCTGAAGTGGGACTCCATCCCAGGACCCTGACATCATGACCTGAGCTGAAGGCAGATGCTTAGCTGACTGAGCCACCCAGGTGCCCAACTGTGTTTACTTAATGAGAAGCCTTGAGGTACACAGTGCTAGGGCTGGACAACTCCTCATCTTAGCAAGGCCACTAAGCACCAAGACTTTTCTATCCTTCCATTCCTTCTTCCTTAGCAGGTGGCTTTTCATCTTCTGTTATGTCCCTTCGTGATTGCAAGATGGCTGCCATGGCTTCAAATAATAACCCTTACCTGGTCATCCAAAGTTTGAAGTGCTAGGGAGAAAGAGAATGCATCTCTCCTTGAAACAAGGGAAACATCATTCCCAGAAGACACCCCTTTATGTTTCATTGGCTACAACTGGATCACATGGCCAGCACTTCCTGCAGAGGAGGCTGGGAAGGTGAATCACTGGTTTTCAGCCTCTGGAATGGGAGGTGGGTCTGGCATTGGGAACAGGCACGCATAGCTACAACATTGACTACAGCAGGATGCATTTTTCTTTTTTAAACATCGTTTTGTACTAATGGGTGGTAAGACCACTAATCTATTTGTCAGTTAAAAGAGGGAACACAGAACCAAATGTGACTCCAGAAAGGAATTTTAATCTGTTCATGGCTGAAAAGTTTAAATTTTACAGCAAAAGTTTGAAATCTCTGTAAACGACAGAGATGAAAAGGTCGGCATTTAAATCTGTTTCCTTAACAGATGGCTCCCAGAGTGAGCCGAGATCAGAATTCGCTTTCTGGGCTCAGCCACTCTCCATAAAGCTGGTTGTGCGGTTTATGACATCAGCAGAGCCCCAGAGTGAATTACTGCTTATCCTTGTATTCACTGTGGTGCTATCTATTATGCTACTGTGTGTAATGTTGATTAGGAAGGTGTCTTTGATAGCTCAGTGAAGGAAAAAAACACTCATGTTGGAGGGCTGAATTACAATAATGGTTAAAGACAAAGGTACATAAAGAGAGGGTTGAACATTAACAGCCTTTTGCATTTTTGTGTGTCTGTGTGTGAAAAGGAAGAATATTAGATCAACTCATTAAAAAAGGAGACACTTCCCATCTGCGAAAAAGGATTTTGCTATTTCCGATTCCACCTTCCCACCTTGAATAATTCCTAATTAAGATCTACATATTTCCTTAATAAAGTCCTACCGCTCACCTGATACTGGGTGTTAGACACACACTTAATTTTTGAGACATGAAAATAAAGCTATCCGTCGTTCCTGGCCCCAAAAGTCAAAATAATAGGTCAAAGTTCATTGCAACAAAACCAGAAGGGATGATCAATCTATTTTCTCCACTAAAATTTTACTGGGTTAGGTATTGCTTGAAATAGCCATTGGTTGCAGCTGGGACATTTTTGAGGCAATAAACTTCTTCTAGAGATGGTATTTGCATTAACATTATTTGACCTGGAAGAACTGAAGAGATTTTAATAATTGACATAAAGGCAAGCTTCTTCCATAAACTATAACATAGGGCTTCTCAAATTTGGGGGTATACCAGATGCCTGGACCTTCTACATACTTGCTTAATCAGAGTCTTAGAAGGTGGAGCAGTGATACCTGTATTTTTAACAAGCTCCTGAGGGGATTCTGATGTGTTCTACCAATGTGCCATATTACTGCTATAGAGGTTCTTTGAGAAAGCCCTAATAATATCCTGGATGAATTTACCAGCTATACTAGGACTTAGGGGTTAGACCTGCCAAGTATGATAGCCACCGGCCATGTGAGGTGATTTTAATTTCAATTTAATTTAATTTATAAGAATTGACAAATTAATCATATATGACTATTTTCACCTACCAAATTATAGATGCCTCCTCCTCATTTTGCTAATTCACAGTCCTGTTGGACAGCACTGGGTTAGGCAATAAATAAAACAGACACCATTTTCACCCTCATGGAGCAAACAGATCAATGATCAGCTCCTACTCCTCCCCACCCCCCATAACTGATAAATAAAAAGTTACAAATTCTGTTTTATGCAGGAAACCGAGGACTATGATCAGGACTGGTTACATGATTTGTGGGGCCCAGTGGGAAATGAAAATGCAGGGCCCTCACATGTTAAACTAGTATAGGGCCCTTCTGCGCAAAGATGCACACTCAGCCTGACCATCATAGACTAAAACCAGGAGGGGGTGTTGGTTAAGGATGTCACAAATGCTCCTACCAGAAAGTGATGATCTGGGAGTAGAAAAGATGAGAAAGAGCTGGAAATGCAAAGCATGCAGAAAATGTTGAGTGAAGGGAACAGCCTGCACAAAGGATCCAAGGTGGGCCAGAGGATGGCATATTTAAGATCCCGAAAACATTTGAGAAGGATTGAGAGAGGGATGAACAGAGCGAGTCGAAGCTGAGTAGCTGATAGTGTCCTTGCAGCTGGTGCCCTGTCGTCCAGCCCACTTCCCAGGATAAACTCATTTTTCATGGGTCAGCCCATGAACCCAGTTTTTGATTTCTCTTTTGAGTTTGCAAGCATCCCAAAGCATAAGGAATCCTTATGAGGCAGAATGAAATTCCACTTTTTATTTTTAAGACAAGAGAAGAGAGGAACAGGAAATTATTTGCTTTGATTCACAATCTGGTGCAGTCGCAGGTTGAGGAAATGGGTGAGAACGGGCTCGCTCTGTGCACGAACCAGCGGCTCAGGACCCCTCCGGGACGGAGAGCTGGGCGGATTCGTGACGCTCCCATGTGTCAGAGGGAAGCGTTGCCTTGCACATGCTACTTCCCAAAAAGGTGTTTTGTCAACAGAAATGCTGATTCTCTGGCTCCCTAGTGCTATATTTAGAAGTGACATTTACATTTCCACAGATCAACAGCTCCGTTTGGATACAGTTCCAAGAGCTTTGTGTGAGAGCGAATATGCTGGCTTTTATTTTTCCCTGGTCCCCTTTCTTAGCTGTTGGGAATTAACGAAATGAGGACGCAGCTCTAATTGGGTAGGCGAAAATAATCGAATATGTTTAATTCGTACATTTTTAAAGAGGTCACAGTGCAGTATCTTGACTTTCAAAAGGGCTTGGGGGAAAATTTATCTTACACTTCATTTTCTGTCTTGTTTATTAGAAAAAAATACCTTTATAGGCTCCAGTTAAAGCATCGTCCAGCCCACAAAATCTTTCTAATTTTGGGGGGTACTAGTTTTGAATCTGAATTTCTGATACCATAGGGGACCTACTTATTGATAATTCAAATTCAGAGAAAAACTTCCTTTGTTCAGCAGTAATCCATTATTTTGTTGAGGCTTCACGTCTGTGGTTTGTATATGCATATTACTCTGTGTCTGTTGGTGTTCAGATATTTTAAGTACTACTTTTTAACATAATTCTGTCTTGACAAAGTAGTTCTCACAACTATTGATAACAAAGGAAAGCATCAAATATGTTACTTCCTTGTCAAGAGGGTGGGAAAAAACCGGAAAGGTAAAGGTAACCATTGAAACCCATTAATCTATAGGAATATTGATCTACCTTTGGTAGTAACATTCTACAGCCTTCTGGAACCGGATCAAGGGACCCCACAAAATTATGAGCATGTGTAACCATCAGAGGGCAGTGTGCACTCTCTCCAAGAGCCCATAAAATTATATGTTTCCCTGCTATAGCTAAAAGGATTTGTCTGGCAAAGGGCAAACCCATTAGGCATAAACATGCAGCATTTTTTTTTTTTTTGCTGTTGCCTGTCATAAGGGAAACAATGACTTGAAAGTTCTGATTAAACCTGCAAGATTTCCAATCTAGTGTATGTCTTCAAGCACATATTTTTCAAAGTTTTTTTAAATTTATTATTTTTATTTTTTAAATTTCCAGTGGTGCTAAAGAGACACAAGTTAGACCTGGGATAACTTTTTCAGGACTTTGGTAGGGGAAAGCTCACTCGAATGTCAGCATTGAAGCTCTGATTGGAACACAGATGATCAATAAGTAATAGGTAAGTCTTTATACAAACAATACCTAAAGTTGAAAAAAGAATTTTTTTAAAAGATTTTATTTATTTATTTGACACAGAGAGAGAGATTACAAGTAGGCAGAGAGGCAGGCAGAGAGAGAGGAGGAAGCAGGCTCCCCGCTGAGCAGAGAGCCCGATGTGGGGCTCGATCCCAGGACCCTGAGGTCATGACCTGAGCCGAAGGCAGAGGCTTTAACCCACTGAGCCACCCAGGCGCCCCAAAATAATTTTTTTAAAGAAAAAAAAAGGTAACTAGCTCCAAAATGTGCTGGAAGTTTCCGCCAAGACCTGCCAAAACCTAATGCAAAGGTGGGGAATTAGTGGATTACCTTTCCAGGCCTGGTTTTTCTGGGAAGCATAAAAAAGAAATCTCTGCGTAGATGACTCTTGGTAGGCCAGTAAACAAAGGCCAGAGAACACGTTTATACAAACCTGAGTTTTTGCATTTAAAATATGGTCCCCTGGGGGCACCTGGGTGGTTAAGCCTCTGCCTTCGGCTCAGGTCTTGATCTCAAGGTCCTGGGATCTAGTCCCGCATCTGGCTCCCTGCTCAGTGGGGAGCCTGCTTCTGTCTCTCCCTCTGCTACTTCCCTCTGCTCTGGCTCTCTCTCTCTCTCTCCAATGAATAAATAAAATCTTTAAAAAAAATATGGTCCCCTGTTACTTTGTAGAATATCAGAATTTGATTCATCTGTGGGCATAAAATCATCCTGTCGGGGACTGGACTTGGAATTGGCGAAACGACGACTGTGCCAACGCAGAAGCCAACCTGGGCCCCGGGTTCGGGTGAGCGGCTGTGACGGAAGGGGCTGGTAGACTCGTCTTTCACAAGATGCAGCATCTAAATCGTTTGCTCTCCAGCTGCTGGCCCGGCTGCGGCTGGCAGCCTTGCTTTCGGCCGACTGCGACGGAGCCAGCTCTTCTGCCGGAATCTCTCTAGAGGGCAGTAAGGACTCGAGGTTCTTCCCGTCTTTCTCTGAAATGAGGGATGCCGGCGGGGCAGGTGCCGCTGAGGGAGGGAGGCCGCTGTGCTCCTGGCCGGAGGAGCGGCCTCGCGTTCTGGAAGGGAGCACCGCTGCGTCCTGTGACGTCCTCCAAGACGAGGTTTTGTGACAATGCCCGCTTTTCAAGAAGAAATGTCTGGATTTCTTAGTAGAGCACAGCGACACCCGCAACAGACGTATATTAATGGTCTTCAAAACCGAAGGGCTCCTGGGATGGGGACCTCGTTCAAGTTCATGTTCGCCGGTTGGGGAAGCGGGACCTCGTTCATGTTCATGTTCTCCCGGCAGAGCAGGGAGAGGGAAATCCGATGACCCAGGGGTCCCCCACCAGGGCCGGTGTCGCTCGCCGGGACATTTGGAGACATTTTTGCTTGTGCGCCAGCGGGATGCTGCCGGCGGTTAGCGGGTAGGGGCCAGGGACGCCGCGCGGGGGCCTGCGGGGCCCAAGGACAGCTCCGCACCGAAGAATTATTTGGCCCCCAGATCTCAGTAGTGTGGGGGCTGGGAAGCCCGGACAGACACAGCCGGGCAGCCGGAAAGGGAATGTGAAAACACACAACAGGGAGCTAAGGAGAAGCTAGTTTTATTTTCAGCGGGTTAGGCTCTGAAGACGAAAAGGCAGGACGTCTGTTATATTCAGAATTTTCTTTTTCTTTCTTTCTTCCTTCCTTCCTTCCTTCCTTCCTTCCTTCCTTCCTTCCTTCCTTCCTTCTTTCTTTTCTTTCTTTTCTTTCTTTCTTTCTTTCTTGTGCTTCCTAATGGAAGTGTTAAGTTCTGAGACCAAGCAAATTTGGGCCCAGTGGGCAAGAGCGGACATGGTGGAGCCCCCCGCGTGTGTTTGGAAGGGCACGGTCAGCTGATACGCCGGTGCACAAACCTCCTCTCGGGAAGGAGGTCCTCCAAATGGCTCTTCTGCAAACGGCAGACCCTGGTTGGGTGTTTCTATGGCCGTGGTTCTGAGCCGGGGCGGACGTTGTCCTGAGGGGGACATTTGACCATGGCTGGAGACGTGTTTTGTTGTCACGAGTAGGGGATGGTGCTGAGGAGATCTCGGGTGGAAGTCAGGGATGCTGCTGGAGACCCCGCAATGCACGGGGCAGAGCCCTGCATTCCCCCCAGGGCGGAATTCTCAGGCCCCCCCGTCTCCATAGCGCCAAGGAGGAGGAAGCCTGCTTTGTGGTTTCTGGCCCCGTGCAATGCCTCATCGAACATTCGCCTGTCTTTCCTACCTCAGACTCTGAAGTTTCACGATTATGATTATGAAAATGTCCTATCCTCCAACGTTCCACAGATGATTTGCTTGGAGGGGACAGAGGTGGGAGTTGCATGCACGGACTTTGTAAGGCGGAGTCACGTGTGGCTAAGTGCTTACAGGGACAACCCTGTGCCCAGAGGAGAGCAGTTAGGGGAAGAAGCAGGTTGAGGATAGTCAGTGGTCTTGGAAACTCAGTATTTAGAAGGTCCAAGCCCGGGACCAGGCTTTGCAAGAACCGAAAGGCAATGTGTCTTGACAGAAATATCCAAGAAAGAGTGAATGAGATAACCTGTCAAGAGACAGGCAGGAAGAATAAAGACCACACGAAGCAGGGGTAAAAAAACCTTGGATCAGGAGTGAGCCTGAAGGGCGTTGGCTTTATTCTGAGCTGCTTTCTACTTTTGGTCGCGGGCCAGGCCTGATGTGGTGAAGGAGGCCACTGTCATTTGAACCAGATACCAGGAGGCTAAAACTCGTGTCGGTGACACTAAATCCGTAGGCCAGTCTGGGTGGCTGGTGTGTGGGACAGGACCTGTCCATGCTGTGAACAGCTGTGTGACAAAGCAGGGGGACCTTACCCACAGGCGCACATGCAAAGTGTTTCTGTCATTGGAAAAGCCACACGAGGGTAGCCCAGCTCCCGGTGTCTGATGGAAAATAGAGGCACTAGCGTCTCATTCAGTCACTCAGTTGTTCCACAAACACTTACTGAGGATGTCTCATGAGTAAGGCAAGGGCCTGCTGAGGCTTGGAGGTTGATCGGACAGGAAATTCGTCCTCAAGTTCACTGCAGATGGGTGGGCAGGCCCAGAAATGTCACGTGACAAGCAGGACTCCCTGCTTCTGTCAAGAGTCCCCTTAAAACCACATGTCTGGGCGCCTGGGTGGCTCAGTCGGTTGAGCGGCTGCCTTCAGCTCAGGTCATGATTCCAGGGTCCCGGGATCGAGTCCCGCATCGGGCTCCCTGCTCAGCAGGGAGCCTGCTTCTCCCTCTCCCTTCTGCCTGCCGCTCTGCCTACTTGTAATCTCTCTCTTTCTCTGTCAAATAAATAAAAAAAAAATCTTAAAAAAAAAAACCCCACATGTCCGGTGATATCATGGGTCCGCACTGGCTCCTATTCTCACTCCAAATAAACACCGTAGTCTGCATGATGCCTTGCCCAGAGACTGGCAGCCCTTGTCTGTGAGGGGCTGGAGAGTAAGTGTTTTCTACTTTAGGGGCCATAGGATCTCTGTGGCTACCCAGCTGCTGTTACAGTTTGAAACAGAATAGAAACAAAGGGGCACCACCACGTTCCAATCAAACTTCACCTGTGGATGGTGAATTTCATCTAATTTTCGTATCATAAATTATTATTCCTTTCCTAATTATTTTCAGCCTTTTAAAAATATACAAAGCTTTGTTGGCTCCTGAAATATACAAGAACAGGCAGTGGGCTTGATTTGATCTGTGGACCCCTTACATAAAACAATACAAAAAAACCCCTGTCCTCTCCAAAAATAATCCCACAAATTCCCATTTTTCCATCTTTAAGATGGAAGATATCACCCTGACAACTTGACAACTTGATCAACACAACAGAAATTAATTTGCTAATACCTGACTTCCTGACTGTGCCATCTCTGTTGCTGCTACTCAGCCCTGCCTTTTTATTTTCATTTTCATGTTTAGCTCTGCCTTTTGAAAACAGCTGTGGACAGTATATAAACCAACAGGCATAGCTGTGTTCCAATAAAGCTTTATTTATAAAGAGAGGTAGATATGGCCCACTGGTCCTAGTTTCCTGGCCCCTGCCCTACACAATATAAATGTGCCATCTCCCCCACTTCTGATGTATCTTCTACCTCGCCTTCTCCTAATTTATTCTGTCCTTCCAGGACTTCTGCTGCTCCCCAGGCATGCCAAACACACACCTGTCTCAGGGCTTGGCACTTGTATTGCGTTGGCTTGGAAACCTCTTCCCCAGGCATCCCCATGGCTCACCTTTCCATGTGTTAAGGTTCATCTTTTGCTCCTCAGAGATGTCACCTCTGACTCGTCAACATGACAGCAAGAGCGTTTGTCCCAGTATGCGCCATTCCCACACCCTGCTTTATTGTTCTTCATGGCGTTTCTCGTCATATGTTTTTATTTTGTGTCTCTCCCCTAGGATGTGAGTTCTGTGAGGGAAGGGACTTAATTTATTTCTACTGCTGTCTTATCCCAATGCTTCGAAAAATGGCGGGTAAACAGTAGGTGCTCAGTAAATGCTTTTTGAATGCATACATAAAAATATTTACAGTTTTGCTGTCTGGAATCAGACTGCAATCTCTTGTCTTCACCCACAGAAGGGATTTAAGTTTCCTTCCGTTTAAAAATTTCACCTGTTTGGTCTTTCTGCTCAAGGAGGCGGTGGGATGTTCTGTGGTAACAGTAACAATGGAGGGCGCCTGGGTGGCTCAGTGGGTTGAAGCCTCTGCTTTCGGCTCAGGTCATGATCTCAGGGTCCTGGGATCGAGGCCCGCATCGGGCTCCCTGCTCGGCGGGGAGCCTGCTTCCTCCTCTCCCTGTCTCTCTGCCTTGCCTCTCTGCCTACTTGTAATCTCTCTCTCTGTGTCAAATAAATAAATAAAATCTTAAAAAAACAAACGGTAACAATGGAAATATAACATAAGCCACAAATGTAATTTAAAATTTCCTAGCAACTGTATTAAAAGAGTAAAAGAAAAAAAGTGAAATTAATTTTAAGAATCTATTTTATTTAACCGAATAGATCTAAAATATAATATCCAATGTAATCAATCAAAATATAAGAAAGTTATTAATGAGATATTTTTCACTTTTTTGGGTACTGAGCCTTTGGTATGAAAATCCACTGTATATTCTATACTCACAGTGCTCTTGAAGTTGGATAAGTCACATGGGAAATACTCACTCGCCATATTGGTTATCGGCTGCAATGTTGGACAGCACAGGATTATACATTGGGTCAGGACATGGGACAGAAAAACACCCTGGTGACTCATAGCAGTTCTTCAGGAGCAGCTCGACACCTGATTTTGGCCAACCTTCATTGCGTTTTAGGCTGCCAAAGTTTTGGGCTAAACCATCACTATCAAAATTTATTGGTACTCAGGGGAAAATCATGCTTTCTGTGGCATAATGCAACATCATAAATTAAAACAAATGCTTTTAAAAAATTATGATGTTACATCATGCTTTGATGTAATGTAATGTGACAGGTTATAATTTTTCTTTTTGTAAGATTTCCTCAATGTGAAACAGGAAGTGAGTTTTCACTGCCCGGGACCTCAGAATCCTGGCCGCGTTTCAGTTGGCCGCCATGGTGTGTCACTGCTCACAGGATGGGGTAGCAGTTTCCAGCTGAGGCCTTAGTCCTGTTTGTGCGGCCCTTGGATGGTCCATTTGGATTCTAGGTTTATTCTAAGAATGTCTCTGGGATTAAGACGGAAATGAAGATTGGCCTCTGCAGCCTAATCCACTCTATGGGGTTATATCTTTTCGAAATGGGAGTCCTCACTGGTCATCTGGCATGACTGGCAAATAAATTTCAATCAAATGCAAACTGAGATTGGTTGTTTGGAGTCCTGTGTTAAGAAAACTTCTGAGGATGCCTCTAGACTCATGAGAGAGTATCTTAGTCAATCAGCAATGCTTGCCATGGGCACGGGAAAGGGTAGTTGCAATTTTAAGCTGTGTATGTGACCTTCCTGAACGAAGGTGTCCATTTCCTCCTTCTGGGATGGGCACAAAGTAGGAGTTTCTCTTTCCAGGGCGGGAACAGTTCCAAACAGGGGGCTAGGATCCCCCAAGTGGGTTGAAGGCGGAGGTCAGCAGCTAGAACTGTGGTCAGTGCCTTGCTGAGCTTGTTGTGTGGGAAACGAAGCCCAGTGCCAAGTATGGAAGGTAAGGCTGGGACAAGCACAATTCTGCAAGCCAGAAGGATGGAGGGAAGAATGGCATGTTAGATGAAGTAATTGGAATAAGTGATTCTGACCTAGAGAAGGAAACCTGGAAGGCCATTGGTTTCACCTTGTCTGTGTCTGCCGGGAGCTCTGTGTTGGAGGGGCGCTGAGGTTGTGTGAAGGTTTAGGGGAAGGAGTCAAGATTGACTGGTAATGTCTGCCATGAGCGTAGAAGCTACGCAAACCGGTGCGTATGCTACATATGTACCGTCCCTGAGTCGTGACTTGTTAATATCTGCCAGGGGGGGTAGGAGTTACACAGGACAGCACATGTGTTATATGGTAGCAAACTTTAATTTAGAAGCCCGGCATCGTGATGGCTTAAATACATTCTATTTATACATTTTCTTTTTCTCTCTTTACATTTATTTCTATATTCTTTGTCCAATTAACAGGTGCCCATTAACTGTCTAGGTCTGTACTGGGGTTCAGCCATATTCATTCCGCAACACCACACCTCTGAAGCCACAAGACAGACCGTGGTAAATACCACCAAACCTGGAGGAAAAGGGCCATGGGAGTCCAAGAATGGCTTCATGAAGGAGGTGGCATTTGGATGGAGCAGTGAAGACTGGGCAGATTTTCAATACGTGGGAACGAGAGAAAGAGCACTGGGTGGAGGGAACGGCGCAGGCAGAGAGGTGGTGGGATGAGAGCATGAGTGTGTGTGGGCAACAGCAAGTAGGGGGCTTTGCAGGGGTGAATGAGAGTGCATAGAAGGGACCGTGAGAGAGAAGGGTGGTGAGGTCAGGTGGGTAGATGCTGGCGAGCCTCACATGCCACACGAAGGAACTGGGACTTAACAAACCAACTGTGTTGATGAGATGGAATATTCAGTAGCTTCTGTAGTGAAAGCTCGAAGAGGCACCGGGTTGAAGCTTCTGCCGCCTGGCGTTCCACCGTCGGGGCTTAAGTTTTTAGAGCCTAAAAAATTGTAATTTTCAAGAGCCCACAAACGTGTGACAGGAAAATGTGATAGTAATTGTGGAAAGTTCCTCATCCTTTCCACATGCCTTGCCTGCTCATGAAGAACTCGGGCTTGGTTCGCTCCTCTCTTTTCCCCTTTTCTGCCCTTCAGAGAGGGTCTTGTGTCACGTGGGTCTTTGCAGTGGAGAATAAAGAGGAAAAAAGGAGGGAGGTAAGAACAGGTGTTTGAGCCCTTGTACTGGAGTGAGAAACAGGGTTTCACCAGGCAGCGGGGGGACAGGAAAATATTTATTTATTTATTTATTTATCTATTTATTTATTTTTAAGATTTTATTTATTTATTTGACACACAGAGAGAGAGATTACAAGTAGGCAGAGAGGCAGGCAGAGAGAGAGGAGGAAGCAGGCCCCCTGCTGAGCAGAGAGCCCGATGTGGGCCTCGATCCCAGGACCCTGAGATCATGACCTGAGCCGAAAGCAGAGGCCTCAACCCATTGAGCCACCCAGGCGCCCCAGGAAAATATTTAAATGGCTATTTAAGAAACACCAGTAAAGGGCTGGCATGATACTGACATCACTTTTGGTTTTTTTTTTTGCTTGCTTGCAATATGTTCCTTTTAACTGTGACACAGATCGGGGACCGCACAGGATGGGTCCTGGGTCCTGCTTCGGAAGCATTACTGATGGGGGTCTCGGGTGCCACACCGTACGGTCTCATCAACTGCTAGGAGCACTTTCCTTTAGTTGGGTTCTAAAGTCCTCAGCAGAGGGAAAATTCTCATAGGGCCAAAACTACCTGCAAAAATTTTCCAAACCATCACATAAAAACACGGCGTATTTCATTAAGTGCAAGCGAGCTGGGCTCTCCTCCAGGTTAGTATGGATCACAGCTTCTCTGGTAGAACTCCAGACAAAGAGTTGGCTTGCATTAAGGGACCACGTTGTGGGAAAAATTTGTACCAAATCTATGGTCAGCAAGCTGAGATGCTTACCTGTGGGAAGGACGTCGGGGTGAATGACAGAGGGGGGGCTCGGACTCTCACCCCATTCCCACATCTGGGCACACACTCCCTGAGGGAAACAGGGACCAGACTCACCACCGTGCACGGGTTTCTTCCCTCCCCCGCCACCTCTCAGCCTAGCACATATCATTGATTTGGCAGGAGTTTAAGGCACATCAGTTGTGACTTGATGGCATGGCATTATCATGAATCCCCCGGGATGGCTTCCTAGGACTGGAGAGGGGGCAGTCAGGAAATCCCCACTGAAGGCTCCACGAGACGTCCTCTTAGCCCAGAGAAGAGCGTGCACGGTGATTTTGGGGGTTGGGAAGAAAAGTTAACTCAAGTGAGACTCAAGTAGTCTTGACTTCCGGTGCTGGTTCCTAGATTCTAAATAAATTCGGCCCCAGGACGCAGACAGCACAACAGATGCAGAGGTATCACGTGGAAGCCAGCTAATAATTTCTCATTAGCAGGAACAAGTGAAAGAGATTGCTGTTGCACCAGAAGCCCCTTGAATATGATAATGGCAGCGCCTCCTCCCCCCTCCACGCTCAGACTGAGCCTGGAGACCAAACCTGTGCCTCCCCGTCCCCGGACCAGGTCTGTAACATTCTGGAAATTGCGGAAACTCTGCAGGACCACGGAGAAAGGAGGAACCTGTCTGTTTCTCTGAGCATCAGAAATGCGTGGGTGAGGTGTGCTCCTCATAGCTTGAAACCCCTGAGATAATGGCCCCATTGATTTCCCTGCCAAATTTGATGGGACCGGTTGGAAGGTAGCTGGCAATTTTTCCCCCTACCTTCTACCTTTCTCTATTCTCTCATTTCCCTCCAGCCCTTTTCTTTCAGTTTTGGAGCTTCCTTCTATCTGTTTCCTCCCCAGCTGCCTTTGTGTGGCTGCCAAAGGTGGGCTTGAGCTTTCAGTGGGAGGAGAGGGATGGCCAGCTGGCACGCGACATCTGCTTTATGCATTCCCCAGCCAAAGGGGCTGTTGGCGGCGTGTGAGGGGCCTCTCCCCACTGTGGGTGGTTCCCACCACACAGCTCTTCCTCGGGCCATGTCACCAGGCTTGCAGAAGCCCTGCCTGATGAGCAGCCTGATGAGCAGGTGTCCTTAGACGTTGGCTTTCTGGGGGTGGGGAGACCTGGGGAACCGGGGCCCACTTGACCACACCTTATCGTCAGGACAGAAAATCCCTTTTGTTTTCCCAGTCCTGACTTCTTTAGGTTTCAACAGTTTGTATCCTGGTTAGACTGGAACATACATAGACACTTCCTGAAAATTCTGTCAATGGTCTAAGTTTTTGTACCCTTGGATTCAGGGAGGGGTACCCAGTGGCAGTAATAATACTACTAAACCAGAGGCCCTGACTGATCAGACGAGAAGCCTGACCAGTCAGAACAGATGCTAGAAATGAGCTGGTTGGCACTGCCTTGCCGGGACGCACCAGCTGACTGCGGTCTTGGACGGACTCCATGCTGCTTGTGTGTCCCGTGTGCCATTTAATCCCGTGGCGGTCTTAGGTAGGGATGAGCGGGGTCTGTCTTGTATATCTCTAATGTATATCAATTAAAGCTATACAAAACAAGGAGAACGAGAGAAAAAGCCAATCTCAATAAAGCTGGTGGGCCCAGTCACCAGTCTCTGTAACACTTTATGCTCCTCGTGGAGTGTGAGATGGGAAATGGGAATTGGGGCTCCTTCAGCCTCTGCATTTTGCTCAAAGAGTGGGCAGCTCACCCTGTTTGCTGCAGTTCTAGCATTTAAGGAGGCATATGGGTCTTTGGACACGGCCTTGAAATGTAAGGTAGTTATAGGCTGAACCAGAATAGCCACCATCTGTTCTAATTCTGTGGGAAAAATGGTCTGTGATGGGCTTGCTGGGAGAAGGTGTATAGGTGTAGACAGCGTGGTAGACCCTTCTAAGGATAATTTGACTGTATATAATTTGTCCTTTTCGTGGTCCCTATAGAATCCAACTCTCATGCCAGTGGCCACTTCATTGTGTTTGCATCTTGTACCCGGCTCATGAGCATATCTTAATTTTGACGACTATTGTAAAGCTGCCTTTAGGAAAACAAGAGTCACCGTAAAATCACGCAAAAGGCTCCTCTTCTTAAGGTCTTGTATATTTCCTGCGGTTTCCAGACCAAATCATCCTCCCCTTTCATCATCGTACCTCTTCCTGCTCTAATAATCTCAGCAGATCCCAAGTTTCTGACGGTTTCTAGCGTTGTGTCCATAGAGTAGAAATCATGCGGATTGTGTGTTTGCCTCCATTCCACCTCTCCCAGACGAATCTCTCCGTCCCTTAACATCTGGGTTTCCCACTTGCAAACAAATCCAAAATTATCTAGGAGTTTAAATTAGACTTTCATCCCGATAAACTGTTGTGCGAGTCTGGAAGGAGAAGTCTGATTTTAAATCAGTTGCGGAACAAGGGTTATTCCAGAGGCATCTACTCCATTTTAATTTGTTTACATTCCGGCGTGAATATTTCGGCCAAATTTGATTTTGAACCAAATACCCCATGTAAGTTTGGATCCTAAGTAGATTCCAAACAGAATGTGTTCAATAACAGAAGCCTGTGAATGATCTGTTTGCTGAATCATAGTGGGCATTTCAGAATTAAAGCATCCATTTATTATTTACCTACTTCAAATCATAAGAAATTGGATAGAATTCCTTTTTACTCCCAAGTGGATTTCATAGCTAAAAAAAGTAGTGGTAAATACAAAAAGACAGGAAGGAAATTCAGTTTCTCAGTACTAAGTGCGGTACGAGGCAGCAGAATTCAATAAGGCTTGTTGATTTGATTTAAATTGAGAAGAGAAATGAATAATTGGCATCTCATATTGGTGACTACTGTGAAGACCAAAATTAAATTTCTGATGCAGGCGAATAAAGGTCAAACTTCAGAATTTTGTAGTCATGCGACCAGCAATGTTCCAAATATGATGCGGGGAGGACCCATCTATGACATGGAAATTGTCACCTCATCTCTTTAATAATAACTCATTTACACATGTACTAGAATAAAGTATGACTCCAGGTGGTGCTTAGATATTTCTTAGGAAGCTGAAGTCATCTCGAAATACTTGTTTCTAATGATGATGGTTTCTATTTGTGAAGCAATGGACTAGTTTGAAGAATAACATTGAAATCCATACATTTATATGCTGGTTTTCCTTAAAAATTAGTTATAATTAAGAACTCTTTTATTTTTTAAAGATTTTATTTATTGTGAGAGAGAAAGATCGAGCAAGCCTTAATGGGGGAGGGGCAGTGAGAGAGAGGGAGAGAGGCATCAAGCAGATGCCCCACTGAGTGCGGAGCCTCATGCAGGGCTGGATCTCACGACTCTGAGATCATGACCCGAGTCAAAAACAAGAGTGGGATGGTTCACCGAATGAGCCACAGAGGTGCCCTAAGAACCCTTCTTTAGAAACACACACACACACACAGACACACACACACAGACACACACACACACACATACACACTCTATTTTCCTCTACTTCCTGATGAATGGGATCCATTAGTTCAGTCACCTTTCACTCACATGGAACATACGTGTTGATTCAGAGGCATGTTTAGTATTGAATGTTTGTTCTCAAGAGACCAGCAAGCAACAGCCTTGATCTTTTCTCTGACATCCCTCCCTCCCCCTTTTCCTTCCTTCCTCCCTTTAATTTCTGGAAGAAGAAAGCCATGGTGACATTGGTCTACCATGAACTAGACACAGAGCCCTCCTGGATGGTTCCGCACACTTCCACACTCACTTGCCCTCCGGTTGGAAGCAGATTCTTACATCTCCCTCTTACACTTACTTGACTTTACTCGTGCTGTTTCCTCCTCCTGGAATACATTTCTGCACCCGTTCTCCCTCTGGCTAAATCCTACTTGAATTTCAAGATGCAGCGGAAGCCACTGGCGATCAGTCATCCCGAGGCCGATTTCAGTGCCCCCACCTTTGGCATTCTCATGGCCCCCCAGAAATTTTTTTGTGGTGATGTGTTGGTAATTATTATTCTACCAGTGTACCTCCCCACCTAATCTGGGTTCTTTTGAAGAGCAGAGATTTTGTCTTTCATCTTATCTCCAGCAACCAGCAAAGCCTAGAACATGGTGAGGCTCAATTAGATATTTTAGTCTGGGTAATGAGTTGTCTTTCAAATACTTCTACTTTTTAGTGGGTGAGAGTCTCCAGAGGTAGGCACATCCCTAAGGATTGGGCTGTATGTGTTTTTTGCCAACAGTGTCGTGCTTTATTTCATTGTTTTGGTTTATTTTTCACAATATTTAATTTCTTTTGAATATTAAGTTACATTTCTAGAGGGCATATTATTCTGTCATTGTTGTTAAAGGGAGGGCTCCTATATTTAAAATATAAGAAAATACTTGCGAATATTCCTTATAATCATAGTAAGAGCTAACATTTGTTGAGCATTTACTGTGACCTAGATAACCTTGCCAAAACAGATTTCTTCTGCTGAGTGCCAAAAGCTCACTATTTAAATCTGGCTTGAGTGCATTCGATTCAGTGGAGATGGGTCACATGCTTGCACCCTAAATACTAGGTAGGCTCAGAATGTGAATTTAAAGGATTTCAGCCTTTATAGCTATAGGTGGTTTGCTATTTCTCATCGAGACTCAGTAATAGGAACTCACTCAAGTGTATGGAAGAGGGTTCATATTTGGGACAGGCAAAGAAGCAGGGTAGGTGGTCACTACATCTTATAAGCTATTGCAGCTGTACGCTCATTATTCTATCCCTAACCCCTTACCCTCCTCAGTTCATGGTACCCTGGCCCACATCCCAATAGCCAAGGCCTCCATTTATTTGTCAAAGGTCTTTCTTTGGCTATGGGAACCTCCTTTATGGTGGATGGCAGAGTTGCTGAGAAGTGCCCAACATGGTAACCACATTGATAACAAACTCTGTATGGGCTGCTCCCCTTTCCTGTCTCACGCTCCCATCCCCCTACTGGTGTTTCCTGGGATCCCATACAAAAGAAAATACTGCTATATACTCATCCTTGAACTGGTTGTGGCCAGGGAGATGGAGAGCTCTGTTTGGGTCACCTCTACAACGTGGACCTGGGTTAAATCCCATTTAAAACCCATGGGCCACAGTTGACAGAGGATTTGTTTTCCAAGAGGGGTCTTTGGGGGCAATAACCAACATAGGAGAGAATAAATTCTGAGCAGAACAAAAGAAGAATACACTAACCACATGCTGGTCAGCAGAATGAATGACTCTGGAGGGAGAGAACCCCCCCTGCCCTAAAACTTGAAGGAGCACATGAGAGAAGAGAATAGGGAATAAGGAATAGCATTGATATAAATCTAGATCTCTCCCAAATCCCTCAAAACTGAGAGACAGATGGAAGATTCCAGAAAAAAAAATGAGGGAAAAGAGACGGCCAAGATGTTGGGAGAACTTGTAGGGTTTGGAGTCACATAGTCCAGAGCAGGAAAGGGTTACAAGAAGGGACCAAAGCCAAACGCCACAGAAAGGACTAGAGGGGATCAAGGAGGACAGCCATGGAAGGGAGGGGAACCAGGTGGGACGCCTGCCTGACACAATGGCCTCAGGTCTGAAGTGAATGTGCTTGTGTTTTCCCAGTTCAGCTCTTGCACATTTCTTATACTCGGAATAATCTAGACTTAAGTGTAAGTTTGTGCCAGTCACTATTCTCTAAAACGGGAATTGCTAAGAATAATAAAACTCTTACATTAAGAGCTGTGAATTTACAGGAAATTATTGAAATGTGCTTAACTCTTGATCCTCACAACTAAGAATTTTAAAAATGCTTAAACTGTTGAATCATAATTTTACTTCATCTCCACAAAGTATTTTGAGATAATTTTTATGGAAGATGCCACATAAAAATAAATTGGTTTGAAATGACAGAAGCTTTAAAAGATTATAATAGATTGATAAAGTGGGTCACCTCCTTACACGTTTGGCATCATGCCTAGAAAAAGAAAGCGAAAAAGTAGGAAAGAAACCAAATTTGGGGTAGAGCAGGAAGAGTTTTACCTGAGACGGGTGACCACAGCAATATTCAGTGAGAATAGTGACCTTTCAACGTTCAGACTGACCTTTGTCCTCAGGCTCAAAGCACGTTTTGGTGGAAACCACTCCAAGAACTTTACAGTTTTTGAGAGATAAGTGAATGTGCACCTATAGATGTGTAAGTGAGTGAGTGTGTGGTGTGTGTGTGTACACTGACGTAGGAATAAAAAGCACAGTAGGAACATATGATCTCCTCCACTTAATACTCCAGGAAAGATGGGAAAGGAGGTAAAAATAAGAGCGTCTGCCCGTGGGCGGTTGGCGCTGGTCTAGGAGATTCTGTTGGTTGTCGATATATTGATGCTTCCCTCCACACACCTGGTGAAATCTTTGGATGTCAACGAATGTGGTTCTTTCCAGCATGAACTCTTTTTTTAAAAAAAAAATATATTGACTTAAAAGTACAATATTAATTTGGACTCAGTGCAGAGATCTGGACAGTAAGGGGCAGCACCTTGCACAAATCACTCCTGATCCCTGAGAATGTAGACCTGCGTTTAGAAGCATGTCTTGGTGTCAGAGCCACTTGAATTATTTCCTAAGAATGCAGAATATTTGGCGTCGCCTAAGACCAAGTGTGGCAGGGTCTGGGAATCCATCTTTTCTTCTTGTTCAGATTGTTGGGTTTATTTTAAATTGAAATTTTATTTATTTTTGCATAGATGATATATGTTCCTAAGTATAAACTCAAAAGGTTTAAAAGGATATATAGGAAAATATAAGACTTGGGCCCATATCTAATTTTCAGGACCCCTGTTCCCCTTCAGGGCGCACACCCTGTTAGCATATAGGACGATTTCTCTCTCTCTTTTTCTCTCTCGACAATATATGACTATACATACACACATCTACACGTATGTACACATATCTGTCTACCTGTAAGTATATTTATAACAGAAAAGGTAGCAGACCATATACGTGGTTCTACTTCTTTAAAACTTAATCCTGGAATAATTCCATGTATGTGCGGTTAGAGCTATCTTGTTAACTTTTAGCCGTTGACTTGATACTTCATGATTGATCGGTCTCCTACTGATGGGCATTCCTGTGGTCTCCAATATTTGCCTCAGACAATGTCATGATGAATATCCTTGTTATCTTTTTATAGAAGAACATAACCCATATCAGTTGGTCTTTTCAGTTTCAAGCCACAGAAAATGAACTCTGGCTTATTGAGATAGAAAAGGAATTTATTAGAGGGTCACCAGAGGGCCGGAGGGCCAAAGAAGTCAGGAAAAGGACCAGAATCAGCCTGTGGGAGGAAGTGGTACTGCCCAGACATGGCTGCCAACGCTGCAGGGCCCAGATGTGGCCGCCTGCACCATGGCGGCGCTCAGTGGAGACGGGAACCTCATCAGGAACCACTGACACCGCCATTTCTGGAAACCACAGCTGCTGGTGCCTTTGCCAGAGTAGATTATGCACAAGCCCTGCTCCTTTGTGCTATAAACTCCTAAAGACTCACTTGATTGTTGGAACCTATATGACGTGTCCTAACTACAGTGGAAGTAAGAAGACATCTTCTACTGTGCCACTGAGTTTCATAAGAAGGTCGAGTCCCTAAACAAAAGGGGGTGTGTTGGCTGGGTTTCTCTCTAAAGCAGACCCCTTCCTAAGAGTTTGGGTGCAGGGAGTATATTTGGAAGAGGACCTCAGGAAGCCCACAAGAAGGGGTGGGGAGATGAGACAGGGAGGAGGAAGGTCAATAAGGGACGCCTTAGTGAGTGGCTTTCCACTGAGAGCGGCTGGGCCTCAACCCTGCACTGATGAACTGTGTAGAACAGGCTTCAGAATTACCCCATCCAGTGGTGGGAAAGCTGGACCAACTCCTATTCTTCACTGCTTGAGGGTTGTCCTTCTGGGATCTGAACTCACCAGCGGAGTGAGCTCTCCTGGTACAAGAGAAAGCTCCCAGGGAGAGAAAGAGTCATAGACACTTGAGGTGGGAAGCTGTTGCTGTGTGCAGAGAATGTCCCTCTTGATTTCTGGTAAACTTGGAATTGGGCATGGAGAGGGGGGTGGGAATCCCTAAAGTCTGCTACAATAGGCTCGTAGGTTAATAACCAAAAAGGGGAGGCTAAGAAGACCTCAGAAGAAGAAAGAAAAGAAATAACCTTATAAACAAAAGAGTAAACACAAGTGTGGTTTATTTACTGATAGCTGAACAAATGCCCTCTTGATGTATCTGGTTTCTAATGAAGAATGCATAAAAATACTCCAAGTAGGAGGGTCAATATTGTTAGAATCTTCTAATTTGTTTACTATTGATAGATACCAGCACATACAAGAGCATTAGACACAATGTTTGTTTTATAATCATCAGCTTGTGGAAATATATTTCTATATGCCAATTTTTTTTTCTGAACAGTACTGATGAGTACCCACGAAATTGTGACTGCACCATTAGGTTTGATGAATCCATATAATTGCTGCACAAATATTTTGAATTTAATTGCATGTAATGTAGTTAACACTCAGTTATCAGCGCCAGTAAGGGGAGAAGCAGCGTGGATAATTCAAAACAGTGGAAACCCCAAAATCATTTATGTGGGACTTTGGAGGTCCCTATTTGACTCAGGGCTGCAGACTCACCTTTCTAATTACATTTTGTTTTCGGCTAGTAGGAAAATTTCTGTTCATTTGATAAAGCCAAGGACTGGTGGGAGAGGAAAGTTGTTGAAATGTCTTCTGGGTGTTGGTAGAAGCTGGCATTAGAAGTTTTCAACAGATAGCCACATTTAGGTGATTGAGAGTTCACCAGCTCAAATCTCATTAAAGTGTGTCAGATTATTTCTCTTCATTGTTCATGTATGTTAAGCACAAGGCACTGTATTATGTCCTTTACAAAGATGATCTCATGCCTTCCTCCAACCATCTATAATGAGGGGAGGTGGTGTGGTTCAGAAGAATGAAACTTTTAGCAACAAACTGTGGAGCTTCCCATCTTCGTTTCTGCCAAGTTATTAGTTATGTGAAATTGGTTTAAGTTACTAAATCAGATAAGTTCCCTCATCTGCTGGTAATAATGGTGGGTAGCCCATAGCTCTGTTGATGGTCCATGATGATTGAATGAGATCATATGTATAAGGAAAGTGTGGTGATTGGCTTCTTATTCTAATGTCCAGTCCATTCTACAGAGAGAGTTGGTTTCAAAGTCAGAATTCAGGGCTTACTCTGCTTACTCCATAGCCTGCGCTATCAATGAACCTTCCAGAACAGTGCTCCTCAAACTTCTAAGTGCATGACAGTCACCTGAGGACCTTGCTGAAGTGTGGATTTTGACTCAGTAGATCTAGGACGGGCCTGAGATTTTGCACATATAATAAGTTCCTGAGTGATGTTTGTGCTGTTAACTTGTGGACCACACATCAAGTAGCAAGGCACTAGATAGTTTGGGTCAAATATTTTCATTTCAGCTTAATTTTCTCCTTGCATCCAGAAGCAGGTTCCAAGAAGTGATGTTTTCTGTTTACTCTTCTTTGCCATATATAGTCCAACCCAGGTCCCAGACTTCTGTGAAGTTGTTCTAGTCTCTTGGGTCCTTTGGAGTGTTGGTTTACCACTTTTGTTATCACAAGCTGGGAAGCAGCATAGGGAAACAGCTATGAACACACTCTGCGGTCATGTGAGCTTGGGTTTGAGTTGAAGTTCTGCTACTTGTTAGTTGTGTGACCCTGGACTTATAACTTCTTGGAACCTGGGTTTTCTCATCTGTAAAATGGGCATGATAATAGAACTCACCTAGTAGGTCTATTCTGAGATTCAGATGAGATTTTTAATGTAAAAGTCTTAGCTTGGTGGTTAGCACCAGGAGGCGTTCAGCAAAAGCTCCACGAGGTTGTAAGCACTGTGAGGGAGGGCGCTGTGTTTTGTCATTTGGCTAGTGAGTCGAATTCAAATATGGCTGACTCTCTCGTCTTGGCTGGGAACTCACCTTTCCAGCCTCTCTTTCAGCTAAGGGCTGCCATGTGACCTAGTCGTGGCCAAAGAGATGTAAGGTGTTGTCTTCCAGGGACTTCTGGGAAAAATATGGGGTCTGAGAAAGGAAAGAGCCACTTGAGGGAAATCCCCCTGTCTCTTCTGTGTTTTATACTGCCAATTCCTGCCTTTGCCTGTGGTTGTGATGACTTGGATGGTGGCAGCTCTCTTGTCACCAAAATGCTACAAATCCCACATTGAAGATGCATCCCAGCACAATTTCTCCCTCTGTCCCATCCTCCTACCCTCCTAGAGAGTGATTTCCAGAGAACTTCCTAAGAAAAGCCCAGATACTGGTTGCTGTCTCAGAATCAGCTTTCCTGGAACCCAATCTATAAACGTATATTTGTAAATATAGATATAAAAATGATGTGGATTTTGGCTACTTGCAAGGACATCTATGTCTGTACAAAATAAGTAACATGGATCATGTCGCTTGTTTTATTGTGTCTAAATTTCCTTCTAAAAGAATTTTCCCATCATATAAATCTTGGCTAGAATCAGAACTTTTCATTCAAAACTGAACATGTCAACCACTAACTTTCCCAAACTCCCTTGCAGCAACCACGTCCCAGACTTCTCCCTGGCAAAACTCCCCCTTCACCTCAGTGGCCAGTGATGGTCAAGAAACAGTGGTGGAGGAATATCTCCTTCACGTTTCTGGAATAGCAGGGCCTGCCACCGCAGTGCCAAGTTCACGGGAACCGTCTCTCCCCAAGACTTGTTGCTGCGGGGTTGGTGATCCTGGCCTGACGAGTTGCAGTCCCTCCCATGTGTGGCCACAGCACATCCTCATCAGACTATTCTGAAAGCTGTTATGTGCATTTTGTATAATTATGGATGAAAAACTACCTTTTGTGCTCGTGTCCTTACAAGCCTTTCCCTCCAGCCCTCCTCCGTGTTTCTGTGAGCTTCTTAGGCACCTTTCCCGTGTGAATGAACCATAGTCAATTTTTCTTTTTTGCATCACAGCACCATGGCTGGGGCTACCATGTAGTAGTAGAGTATTTAATTTGTATCCGTGAACATTTAAGGTGTTGACGTATTTTCAATATCATTACCCATAACAACAGTAACTAACATTTAAAGGCCCATAGTTCACAGAATGCCTACATGTGCATTATTCCATCTGTTCCTCAAATAACACTGTGGGTTAATATATTGATTTTCACTCTTATTTTGTAGGTTAGCATCTGAGAGGTGGAATGACTTACCTAAGTTAATTAGTAAATAGCAGAGCGGGACTGAAACTTAAGCTTTTGATTTAATTCTTTTAAAGTTTCAAATATTTTGGTAGCAAAGACTATGCTAACCAAAAATTTCAACCTCTGCTCATGTTGGATCATGGAAATGTTTTTAGTAAAATTTTTCAAGTCATAATAGGAAAACATATTTTTTTGGATTTAAACAATACAGAAGAATAAAAGATGAAAAAGATACTGCAGAAAACAAATGCTAACAGTTTATTTTGTGTCCTAATAGAAAAAATTTAAATACAATTAAACATATTGAAGCATACTCTTTATTTTGGAAAAATCAGAGCAGATTATATATAATGTTCTCCAACTTGCTTTTTTTGATGAACAATCGTAGACATCTTGTCAATATCATTGTATATGGCTTTGCTTAATTCTGACTGGCATTCATGATTACATGCTTATATCTTAATCTAAATGATCAGTCTTCTATTGATGAATGTTGTCTTAGCCTGGGTTTCCTAGAAGCAGTATTTAAGATAAACATTTGTATACACATGATTTATCAGTGGAGAGGAACCCGGGCAATCTGCCAGAGAAGATTCAAGTTTGAGTCTTTAGTGGCTGATCTTCACTTTTGTTGGGAAGGAGGGATATCACACCCTTAAAAGGGTCTGGGTGGGACACCAACAGCATTGGATGCCTACATTTTTGTGGTTCCCAGTTTTCTTTTTTTTATATTAACCTGTTGTGATGAACATTCTCATGTCTTTGTGTGCTATGAGAAGTTCTTATAAGGTGTGAAAATTCTATACCAGAGGACGTGGCAGAGAATGTTAGATGCTGATACAATGTCCATTTTCCATTCTCTTTACTGATGGAACAGCAATGTGTTGGTAGCATCAATATTCCTAGCTTAAAAGTCATACTTCTCAGATGGAATAATGCATGTGTAGGCATTCTGTGAACTATGAGTTTGAAGACAGAAACACAGTTTTTGATCAACAAGGTGTAATTGGAAGTCATTAGATAGAGCTCCAGAGGAGTGGGAGGCAGTGGCAGACACATTCACCTGGAACATGTCTTTTGCCTCCTGACCCTCCCTTTTTAATTTTTTTGGTGTAGAACAGAGTTGTGATGCTGGAGGTGGTGCAGCCATCTTGCGAATGTGAGGTGACAGGTCCTCAGTTGTCTGAGCAGGAGACGTTGTGGAATATCACATACAATGTTTAGGAGCCCTTGACTCTTTAACACTGGCTTCTATTTATGGGAAGGAAAAAAAATGCCTCATTTGTTTAAGCTTCTAATGGATACAGAGTATGTGCATTTACATGTTGGTTCTTACTGTGAAGTTGGATTTCATGGAACATTAGGCAGGGTCTTTCAACCTCAATACTCTTGATATTTTGGACATGATAATTTTATGGTGTGGGGGTCTGGCTTGTGCATTGGAGGATATTTAGCAGCATCCCTGGCCCCCACCCATTAGATGCTGGGAGCACCATGCCTGCTCAATTATGACAAGGAAAAATATCTTCAGATATTGCCAAATGTCTCTTGGTTGAAAAGCACTGCTCTAAAATCAGAGTATATGGCAAAAATCACATAGACTCTAAAAATACACTTGAAGAATCTATTAAATCACTGATAAAATATAAGATTCATTCATTCCTTCAAAAATATTTATCGAAGGGTTACTATGTGCCATGTGCTATTCTCGATGCTAGAAATGGTGTAGCATACAAGGCCCACAAAAACAGATAAAGATCCCTGCACACTTGGAGCTTATGTTCTACCAGGAGAAAACAAACAAGAAATAATAAATAAATAAATAAATAAATAATGAATAAATAAATATAAATAAAAATATAAATTATATGTACACACACACACACACACACACACACTATGTCTTGTATCCTGGGGCATTTTCCATTTTGATGTATCTTCTTTATCATTACCAATAATCACAGTAAGCAATGGTTTGGAATAGGATCTGCACCCTACAGCCCCTAGGACAAATCTGGCCCACCGCTTGTTTTTGTAAATAAAGATTTATTGGTATGTAGCCACACCCATTTATGTAGGTATGGTCTATGGCTGCTTTTGTACTACAGTGACAGAATTGCATAATTGAGACAAACTGTATGGCCCTTGAAACCTAAAATATTTACTCTCTGGCCCTTTGCGGAAGACATTTGCCAATCCCTGTTTTAGAGATTTGGAGTTGACAGGATGTCTATGCACGCATTATCTTGTTTGTTTCCCAAAATAATCCTGTGTTATCATTGTCTGCTTTCTCATTTCGTAGGTGAGAGTTTGAGAGCTTGGATGAGTTCCTCAGCAATTCAGGGTGATGGGCTTTTTTTGGAGAGTCTGTGGCTGTAAGCAGGGTCCTCATGGGAGAAGTCACAGAGGTGATGGAGACTTGATGCAGTGATGAGAGAGCCATGTGGCATGTGAGGGACAAACATTCTCACAGAAGGAAGGTGCCTTAGCCATGTCTAAGGAACAGTGAGAGGTCAGTAGAGTGAGCGCGAAGGCGAATGACCGGATCTGATAAGGGAAGCGGATGGGACAGTTTGGGCCAGGCATTGGCTTCTTACTTGGACCATGACCTGAGACCCATGGAAGGTCTTGAGAAGACCAGGGGTACGGTCTGACTTATGGTTTAACAGAAAACACCAGCTCCCTGTGATGTGCTTGCTGAGAGGGTCAAGGGTGAGCAGGGAGCCCAGGTGGGAATGGAGTGTGGCAGCGGCTGTGGGAGAGGGCTTGGATTCTGGACTGACTTCGAAGGGAGGCTTGGCTGCGGGTGGATTGGGTGGTCGGGGGTTGAGAGAGAAAGAGGAGTCTGAGAAGCCACCAAGGGTTTCAGCGTGAAATCTGGAGGGCGGAAGCAGTTGGCTGAGGTGGGAGAGCAGGTTTGGGAAGGAGTCAGAACCTGGACTTCAGTTTGGGACGTGTTTTGTTTCAGATTTCTGCTTTGCTCGCCAAATTTTTGGAACTGCTGTGGACTAAAGACAGAAGCAGAAGGAAAACACATAAGCATCTATCTGGGCCTTCAAACCAAACCATCCCACTTGGAGAGAAATACAGGTCTCCCTGTGGTGAGTAGACAGTGGGTAGAAGATTCTCAGGGTTTTCTGTCTGGCCTCAAACATCTCCGAGGTCTTCAAACCTCTTCTGTAAAGGGCTACAGAGTAAATATTTTAGGTTTTGGGGGCTGTATTAGTCAGCTCAGGTTGCCATAACAAAATACCATAGGATGGGAAGGGGATGGTTTAAACAACAGGAATTAATTTTCTCATAGCTGTGGGGGCTGGGAGTGTGAGGTCAGAGAGCCAGCGCGGTCAGGTTCTGGTGAGACCCCTCTTCCTGCCTTGCTGGTGACGGCTTTCCCACTGGGTCCTCATGTGGGGGGCAGGGGTTAGGGGCAGAGAAGGACAGAGAGGGAAAGACCTCTTCCTCTTCTCACAGGGCCACAGTCCTGTCAGATCAGGGCCCCACTCTGAGGGCTTCATTTAACCTTAATTACCTCCTGAATATATTTCCCCCAGATACAGCTATACTGGGGGTTAGGACTTCAACAGAAGAATTTTGGAGGAACGCAGCTCAGGCCGCAGCATGGCCCTATTCCAACACGGCTCATTTGCAAATAGGCATCCGTGTTCTATCCTCTAGTTTCTGCCGTCCTGTGAACGTACCGTGGGCTAATAGATTGGTTTGCTCTGAGGACTGAGGGGATAGAAACATAGGCAAAAGCAACCTAGCACACTGCAGGTGCTCCACACAGATTTGCTTCCCTTGATGCTCAAATTGACGTATGTCCTTTAAACCACAATGGTGGCTCCCTGGTGCCTCCATTGGCATTTCCTGCTCTGTTCCCTTTATTCCTTTGCCCCTGGTATTGCTCTTCTGACCTTTTACCTTGTGAGATTGCATCTAACACGTGTGCCAGGGTCTAAAGTCAGTGTGACGTTAGTGCTTGGCGCAAAATCATCGTATCCCTCCGTCAGTGCTAACATGGCCATACCAGTTGTGTCCCCATCAACAGTAAATGCTGTAGAAAGTGTCTGGGTGCCAGGATTTTGACCACTTGGTCACATAGGTATCCTTACATTTCAAGCAGGACGGGAGAGAAGTCGATCTGTTCATCTTTAGAACCTGGGGAAGAAAAACTAGGGACTCTTGTAGTTCTGAAACTTTTTCTGGAACAATAGATGAGGAGTGTTGTATAGGGCGACGGAACCCGGTGTGCTTGGATGGGTTGATAAGATGGTGATTTATTTTTCTGTGACTGTGAGGGCTGCAGAGGGATGTTTCCGCTATGAGTCTTGTTAATACAAAAATATTAAGCCCATTCCCGCGCCCCGTGTGCCTCCGATGGGAAAGATACACCATACAGGAAAACAGGATTCTTTACTAGAAATATTGCTTTGCGTGTGTCTCTTTCCTTGTTTAGTGTTGCTGGGAGGAATCAGAGGAAAAGAAACAAGGCAATGAACAGCGGGAACCATGGGGACAGATGGTGTATCTGGGGTCTGAGCAAATGGATATTGAAAATGCAAAGTAGCCTACTGATTTGTGATAGTGTTAGGGCAGGTGCCCCAGCTGGTGGTGGTGGTAAGGGGGTTCTGAACTTCTCAATCGACGATCCTGTGTACATGTGAATGAGCCATGTGGTCGCCTGAGTAGGGCCCTCCAGAACCCCCCCCCCCAAAAAAAACAAACCTCAGCTCCCAGCCTGTGCTAGACAGCTCCAAATGTATTGCAAAAGTCGTCAGTCTTTCCTTCGTGGAAGGAGGTTCCTTGGTGAAGCAGAATGAACATGAGCTTTGGTCTCTGCTAAGAGCTGAAGGTTTTTGGAGCACTGGATTAGTTATCAATGGCTGCAGAACATACTACTCCAGACCTTAGTTTACAAACCACAATAACCATTTATTATCTCACGGTGTCTTTGGGTTAGGAAGTCAGAAGTGGCTTAACAGGTCAGTATGGTTTGAGATCTCTCCGGAGGCTGCAGCCTGAAGGCTTGACTCTAGTGGACACAAGGGTCCACTTCCAAGAAGGCCCACTCATGTGGCCAGCACGCTGGTGCTGACTCATCAGCTGCGCCTCCCCCCCCGCCCCCGACCCTTCCAGAAGTCTGCCCTGGTGTCTTCACAACGTGCTGGATGGCTTTCCCCAGAGTGAGCTGAGACGAAGCCAGAAGCTATAACATCTTTTGGGACCGGTTTCAGAAATCACACACAGTTACTTCCACAACACCCCCGCCCCTCGTGGTGACTCTGGGAGCCTGGCATGGCTGGGCGTGTCCTGGAAACTAGTTCCCAGAAGCCCTTGCTCTGCATCGGACATGACCTCTGTGCACGTGAGCTCCTGTGAACTTTGGGGGAAGAGCAGCAACATGAGGTGGGATCTAATATTATGAGAAACGTGAACAAGTTCATTTCCCTGATTTGTCTACGGCCACACTGCTAGTGAGTGGTAGGGTTGCGGCCGAGGCTTCCACAACCCAGTCCAGAGCCATATACCTTTCTCGGAGAGACCTGAGCTCAAGTCCCAGACCTGCCTTAGTTGTAGAAACACAGCCCAATTGTGTTTGTGCAGACCCAAGAAAGAGACAATCTGGAGATGACAAATGCAGGGCTTGGGCACGTTGAGGTGTTCAGCAAATGTCTTTTCCTTTTCCCTTGAGTTGTCTAAACTGGGGCACACATGTAACAGGTAGTAGGAGAGAGAACATTTATATAGTGCATGTATGACGTGTGTTTTTTTCAGTTATTAGAGTTTCGTACGTCTTTGAATGTATATTTGGAAAAACAAATGAATTATAATTGGCCAATTATTTAATTGGATCTCAGTTGTGATATCTGTAAAATGAGCATAAAAATGCCTAGCTCTTAGTCTTGTATGGATTAAAAAAGGTAATGTCTATCAAGGGCCTAACAATTTAAAGTTCATAACAGGCACTCCGTGTTATTTATTACCATTAACATGGCATAAATGTAAAGTATTCTGGGAAATATGGAAGTGGCATTCAAGATTAAGAAGTGGTACTATCATCACTAGCGTCTATTTCTGTACTTTCTCTATTTTAAGAGAGAATCTCTTAGCGATTTGAGTTCCATTTAAGATTATGACTCTGTGGTAGAGGAAGCTATGAAGGAAATGAGTTTTTCTCCTTAGTTATGTTAACAGCATCAGTGAGAATTAACTGTTACGGTCTCAATCGTGACAAGGTAAGATGTTTAAAAAGCGGATGTTTTTATATATAAGAAAACCGGCTGGCTTCATGGGCCATATAAACGCACTTTTGGAAATGCTTTCCTTCCCACTGTGAGGTTGCCTAGTGGTCGCCGAGGGAGTTGTCCGGGCTGTGCGTTCCTTTGGGTATGAATGCACCACTCTGGTTTACCTTAATTAGAGGGGTTAACTCTCCTGTAATTAAATTTCTAAGCTCTAAAGCAAAGCAGGCTTATTCACATTGATAGGTAACTACAGGATAAACAGAGAGGGGCAAATTTATATCGTCAGGTAGCACTCGGCTATTTTCGGTAGTATGGCTTAACAGGAAAGGAAATGAAGAAATAAAAGATCCCAAATACCATAGGATTTCCTCTAAAGAACTTACTTCCAATGAACCCTAGAAAATAGAACTAGGAAAGGCTCTGAGATAACCAGGAGAAACAAAGATTGATTTATTCGTAATTTGTGTCCCATCTTCTGCAAATAATTTGATGTAGTTTAGAATAGTCACTGAATCTCCCCCCTACCCCAGAATATTATCACCAGAGGCATTCACATAACTTTGGAATAGATGGTCAGATTTCAAGATGTCAAGCCACTGATTTGACTGTCTCTGATTTTGAGATTTTTTTTTTAGCTTAGAATCTAATCTCAGTGATGAATACAATCGGGGCTGAAAGAGGATAAGGTGATTTTATGTTTTTATGTAATGTCAAAGGCAGTTTGTGTTTCTGAAAAATTTAGACAATTAAAAAGCAAAAGTTAAATGTAGGAGTAAGAAATCATCTTTTATCACTATTGGTGGTCATAGTTTTGAGGCTAGAGTGGGACTCACAGTTTCTGGGGGCTCTGGGCCGTCCCCCTTTCTAGAAGCAACAGTTTCTTCTCCTGGAGTTGTTTCCCCCCTAGTCTGACTCCCATTGGAGGAGCGGGGGCACCTCGGAGTTTCCTGGTCCACCATCTCACAGTGAAGGCGCAACAGGTGCGGTACGCTCGCTCTTACCGTCCCAGACACCCTGGGATGAGGTTCCATGTTGCTATTAACACTCTGGAGTGAATTGCTCGACCTGATGTATTTCTGTGGTAGGGGGCTGGAGGCCAGCATCGGTGGGAGAGACCCTGACAGTGTGGTGTGGAAACGTGCAGCCCTCAGTCCTACAAAAAAACATTTGTTCAAAGGGATAATGAGCCATTGGCCGCTGAAGCTCTTTTAGGGAGCGTACTCTAACTCTTAAGCCTGCGTTCACCACAGAGGACGCTGGAAAAACAGTTCAAAAGTTAGGTGGATGCAATGGTGAACTACAGCACCTTTCATTTTGTTTCCATCCCTTCTTGTTTTCCTTATGGTTTCCTATGGTTTTCTTAGAAATATGGTTCCTCAGCTTCTGGACTGATGACCTTCCTTTGCTCTTTTTTCCCTAGGACCCCAACCCTTTTGGTCGAAAAGATTTGTTAATGTGCTCTGGTGGGCTAATGACTATTAATTGTAAATATTTATTTATTTTCACATTTTACTTCAGTAGGAGCCTTTTGTTGTAATGTTTTAGCTTAAAGATGCGTCACTGGGGGGTGCCTGGGTGGCTCAGTTGCTGGGCGCCTGCCTTTGGCTCAGGTCATGATCCCAGGTCCTGGGATCGAGGCCCATATCAGGCTCCCTGCTCAGTGGGGAGCCTGCTTCTCCCTCTTCCTGCCACTACCCCCTGCTTGTACACTCTCTCTCTCTAAAAAATAAATAAAATCTTAAAAAAAAAAAAAGATGTGTCACTGGTAGGGTGGCTGTTTGGGATCAGGTAGTCATTTCTAACTCAATTTCATCTTCCCCCCTGCTACTTCCCTTACTCTGAGGATATCTTCTCCCAAAAATGAAGATTGGAAAAAGGGTAGGTGTAGCAGGTCACAAAAGGCTTCAATGCCAAGGTCTCGTGGAGTTAAATATTAACTTCTTGCTCATGTAAAATCCAGGTAGAAGAGAACATTGTGGAAGTAATTGAGCGTGGACTTTTAAGTGCATTTGTTCACATTTCATTGGTCAAAGCAGCCACATGGGTAGGAAAGTGGAGTCCTGTCCAGTGCTTGGAAGGAGAATTAGAAATATCAGTGAACGGAATCAAGGACCGTAGTTCTGAGTCTTTCGTATTATGGTGGGTGAAATGGGACATGAGTAGGAGTGTCTTGGGTACTTTGAAATCCCAATCGTTGAACTCCATATAGGATTTGAGGTGGGCCTCATTCAGAGTCAGATAGTTTGAAGGTCTGCTTGCCTTTTCTTTGTAAGCAGCTACCTACAAAGCAAGAGTGTAAAATAGGGCATCTACTTAAGTTCTCTCGGCAGAAAAGATTTATTCTCCCCAAGTAATTTTCTGTTTTAGTCAGCATTCCACTGCCAGCGTTCTCCTGTAGCAATTTGGAGGATTTTTAGATTTTTGAGAGAATGAATCATGGAGGGGAAGCTCTTGGGTAAGCTGCATCTTAGGTGTTTTATCTTTTGAGAAGTGTTGATTGCCGTGCAGGAAAAAGTTGGACCCCTGTGTTCATAATAAAAAGGAAGAACAAAAGAAGAAGAGCTGCTTTTGTTTTGGGTTTAAGAGTCTCTCTTAATAAGGAATAATGAACATCAACACCCAGATATTCAGTAAACCAATTAGATTAAATTAGCATAGCCAGGGAAACAAAGGAACAATCCTTCAACTCTTGCATTTAGACTATAGACTCGGCAGTCACAATATGAGACAGAGTAGTAACAATACAGTCTGTTAAGACAATTAATATTAATTTTTCATTTTTTTAAATCAAGTTAAAATCTTTACAATGCCTCCTTCTGCTCCAATAGACAGTTCCAATATATCGTTTCCCTTTTCTTTCCAATCATGATAAAATTGAGATAAAATTTAGTTTTTTGCAACTTTCCTATTACTGTTTTATGTTCAAGCCTGTGTCTACAAAACCATTTCAGCCAATCTCCTTTTGAGACTTTCCCATTGCTCACCCTGGTTAAGCTGCAACAGGGATCAACAAGGATGGGCCTTCCCAGTATAGTAAAGAATGCCGGCTGTAGAGAATGGTCTTAGGTCAAGAGTTATTATTGCTTGAGGCCTCCAAGATCTAGTTATGGGTTTCTGCAAACCCCGTGGGCTCTTATGATAATGCTTTTCTCCACTATTATTGTTATAAGGCATTAAATCAGTCAGATTCATGAGCAACAAGAGGTCAATGTCTGATTGAAATTCATAAGGTCAAAAAGGAAACTAAAAATCAATTTATAAGATATGAAGATTTAGGTTCAAACTATATCCATGAGCAATAAAATTTCACATCCATAAATGTAAGAAAATCAGTTATTAAACTTGAGGGGGTAAAGAAGACTTATTAAGTTTTACACACACATAAGGCAGCTAACACATAATTTTATCAGACATTACTGAAATCCTGTGTGTAATATAAGCGATGATGGGCTAAAATGCTAAATGGTTTAGCACTAAATTATTAAGTGATGTATCCCTAAGGTATTAAACAGATAGAAAATGCAGAGCAGGTGTCTCTCCTAGCAGACTTGATCACCAGTTTAAGTGCATATTGATAACAAATGCACTTCAGAGGGAAAATAGTATTAGTAATATTTTTGCTGCGTGAAATCCTGGTGTCAGGATGACTAAAAGCTTCTACCTGACAAAGAAGTGTTCATTTCTTTTTTTTTAAAGAAAAAAAAAATTAATCATGATAAATGTTAGGTCCCTATGGAGCAAAAGGGGAACCCTAGAGGGATTTGATTATTTTATCTCTTTTCTTCTGTCATTTCCTCATGTAAAAAAAAAAAAAGGAATGAATGGAAAAGATCTCGCTACATTATGCAGTAAAAGTCAAAATTATGAACACAGTGTGGTGAAATAAAAATATGATTCTGCCAGTATGTGTGTAAAGAAAACTTTATGAAAGCAAACCTTTGGGCAAAGAAAGTCCAATCATTTAGAACCAAAGCACAGATTGTAACCGCACTCTGTTTGGCTTGGTCTTCATTTTTTCCTACCAAGACAAGGAAAACAGAACCTTCTGTGGGTCTACTTGCTCATCAGAGGCTCCAGGCGAAGATGAGCTAGTGAAAATCGTTTGTGAGTGAGTTGGATGGCAGTGTCCTGAGTCTCTTGAGACACAACATGAACCCAAATGTAGCTTCTGGTAGGTTCGTGGAAACAAGATGTTGACTGGGTCTCACTGGCCCTTGAGCGTTAGCTAGGTAGGCTCAAACCTCACGTCATACACTGGAAGCATCTCCCCAAACTTCACAAATTCCTGGGAGGCTTAGTTTTTGAATTTCCCATCCTTGGACCTGAGAGCTGTGTTTGCTGCCTGACTTTAGTTTATGAATATTTTCGCTGTCTCACTCAGGGCTGGCCCACGTGTTGAACTGACCACTTTTTAAAATTACACATGCATACACTCACACATCATCCACTTGGAGAAATCATGTAGAAATATAGACTCCATAGGTGTATGAAAATACACTTTTCATTTTATAGTTTGGAAAAGGGCTTTGAGAAGGTTAGTAAGTTGTTCAAGCCAAGCTGCCTGTACATGGAGCTGGGACCCCAACATTGATTCTGAGTCCCTGGTCTTATTTACTCTCCTCTTCTAGGGCTCCATATCTCCTGTTAGGCTAGACAGAGGCCAACAAACTATGTCCCATGGGCCAAATATGGTCCTCCATCTGTTTGTATAAATAAAGTTTTATTGGAACATAGCCAGGCCCATATTGTCTGTGGCTGCTTTCCCACTATAATGACCAAGCTGAGTAGTTGTGACAGACACCGCCTGGCCTGCAAAGCTTACACTATTCTTCAGCTGCTTACAAGAAAAGTCTGCTGGCCCCAATTTACGTGGTAGACTAGTATTTACTCTATGGACAACTGGTTTTATGAACAAGTGTGACAAGCTTAAAAAAAAGTTTGGGAAATGCTAGTTCACACAAAGTTAAATAGGCTTCTTTCCAGACCCTTTAATGTGTGTTTGTGTGCATGTGCGTGCGTGTGTGTGTGTGTGTGTGTGTGTGTAACATTTCATAGGCTACATTTGAGAAAGACTGGGTTGGGTAGTAATTTGGGGAATACACTTCAAATGGCTGGGTGTTACATGGAAAGCCAGCCAGAGAAGAGTGGAATTTAGGGTGGTTATTCTAACATGATCTCTAATATTACTTTAGAAAAAAGTTTCAGTCAATGGCCCAGAGGATTTTGGAGTTTTCCATGACCTGGTCAGAAGCTAATCTTTTTTGACTTTGTAGGAAAAAATGACCCACCAGATACAATTTTGTTCAATTTTATTTTCCTTCCTATAAGTCCTTCTTGAGCCTATGAGTACCAGCTATCAGTGACCCCATGGATGAACAAGAATTAAATGACGTTAAAAAATTGGAAATGGTAGTCCTTATTTAGTTTAATAACCTTTTTTAAAGAAAAGGTACATTTATGGTGTTACAATGTAGTTGTATCATGTAGTTATTTTCTGCCAAATCTACTGCTCTTTGTACAGTAGAATCAGACATATGTATTTCTCATGGTGTTCTGTAAACAGTACATCTAGCTGGCTTTAGCTGGCTTTGGGAGGTTGGGAAAGCAGTGTTAAATTCTGGAAGGTTGTATTACTCACGACTCATTTGGTGTGGATAACAAAAACCCAACTCATGCTTGACAAGCAATTGCTTTATAAATCCAAGAGGGGGAGTGGAAGTGGCTTTAGGCATGGCTGTTTCCAGGAGCTCAGATGACATCTCCAGGATATTCTTTCTCTCTTTATTCTCTCTCATTTCTTTCTTTCCCTCCCTCCCACCTTTTTCTTTTTCTTTCTCTTTCTTTCTTTTTCTTTCTTTCTCTCTTTTCTTTTTTCTTTCTTTCTTTTCTTTCTTTCTCTCTTTCTCTCTTTTCTTTCTTTCTTTCTTTCTTTCTCTCTTTCTCTCTTTCTCTCTTTCTTTCCTGTTAACTTATTCTCATGAGGTATCTAAGATTATTGGCGTTTCTAGCTCACATTGTATCTATGGGTAAAGGCTAGATTTTCTTAAGCAGCTTCCTTTCCATTCCTGAGAATGTCTCTGATTCGTCCTGCCTGGCTCAATTGCCCAACCCTGGACCAATCACTGTGTCGAGGATGAGGTATTCTGATTGGCCAGACTGGATCTCACTCTCGTAGGTGTGGCAAGGAGGGCTCCAAGCGCCGGGGAAGGCAGAATGGGAGGTTCTCAAAAAGAATGGGAGGAGGCTATTGTCTGAAGAGAAGGGAAGGGACCTGGAATGGGGAAAACCTGTGGAGGCCTATTACTGGCTGATTAAAAAAAAAAAAAAAAAAAAAAAAATACTGGCTTGGGGGGCACCTGGGTGGCTCAGTCAGTTAAGCATGGGGCTCTTGATTTCTGCTCAGGTCATGATCTCAGGGGGATGAGACCTGAGCTCTGTGCTCAGCAAGGACTCTGCATGAGATTCTCCCTCTCCCTCTGCTCCTCCCCCCTCTCTTTCTCTCTCTCTCTCTAAAGTAAATATATAACCCTTAAAAAAATATATTGGTTTAGGAAACAGCCCCACCAGAATGTAAGCTTCAGGAGGCCAGAGTTTTTATTTGGTCCACTATTTCTAAAACAGGGCTTGGCACAAAGGAGCACTCATTAATGGAGTGAATAGAATGTTTAATGGGCTATGGGAATTCAAGAACTGATAGCAAAGATCAGGAATATCCTGGGTGTGATGTGTTTATAAAATAATTATAAAATTGGACATTGGGAAGGGTTTGTGCTTTGGTGAGTGCCGCGAAAGGTGTAAGCCTGGTGATTCACAGACCTGTACCCTTGGGGCAAATAATAATAATTAAAAAAATAAAATGCCCACAATTGTCCACTCTGCCCACAAAGAGGTGAAGTCTGTTTCTCCACTCCCCGCTTGTGTCTGGGCTGGGAACCTGACCTGCTTTGGATAATGGGACATCAGCAAGCACTGCCCAAGTGGATGTTTGGAGAGCGTCCATGTACTGGGCTTGGCCTCTTGCTGTTCTGTGAACTCTGCTGCCCTTTGAGCGAGCCCGAGCTAGACCCTTGGGGGCTGAGAGACCATGTGGATCAGAGCTGAGGGGCCCTGCACAGCAGCGCCCCCCAACACCTCCCCCACCCCACTCAGAAACCAGTAACATCTGACCTGTGAATCCCAGTTGAGCTCGAACAGGCCTGGGCGGGATCAGCAGAACCTCCCCACCCCAACTGCTAATTTGCAGACTTAGGAACTAAATGAAAACTCTTGTTTTAAACCACTGAGTTTTTTTGGGAGGCGGGGGGGGGAGGGTTGTTATGTAACGCGAATTTCTCAGTGCAGTTTTAGGTTGTTGCCTGAAGAGAAATACTGTCAGAGTCCAACCCTCTGGTGACTATTATTATTATTATATTATTATTATTATTATTTTCTGTGTATTGGTCTCACTTTAAAGCCCAGAAGGTTTAAAGCCCTCAAGTTCATGCTTTGGTTTCTCTTTCCCCTGCTGCACAAATACATGCCTAACATTTGCATTTTGATCGGTCTTTCTATAAACCCTGCCAGATTTTCAGTGGAGGAGGAGAGAGTGTTTTATAATTATTAGTATTATTTTATTGTCATATATATATCTCAGTTAACGCCAACATGATTGTTCTTGCTGTGGCAACCTGAATTAGAAATGTTCACAGCTGGGTGTTGATCATTCATGTAATTGTATGATGAAGGAAAAACAATCCCCTCTCTGCCTTAGAGAAGCCAAAACAGAAGGAAGGATGAGGCAAATAAAAAATCAAAACATATGTGGTATTTTAAGGGGCACTGTCTTTATTATTACTTTTTCTTAAAAAGGGAAGCTTTCTTGTTTAGAAGTTTCCTATTATAATAAATATCCATAAAATGGTGTATTTGGGAGTTAAAAAATACATGCTCCTTTGAAATGATTTCCAGGTAAAGTTTTATAAAATTACTCTTTGCTTTATTATATTATGTACATTTTTATTTTATTCAAATATAAATTATATTGCATAGCATTATAAATTGTTATTAAAGCGATCTGAGGCATAACTGGCGGAGAACTTAAATATAACTGCAAAAACTGAAATAAAAATCTATTAATGCAATAAACCTACTTAATAAAAGTTACTTTCGTATTCAAAAACAAAATATTAAGGCATGCTTCAGATCTGAAAGTCAAAAATGAGGGAATAAATTAGTGAAGGTTAAGAACCCTGTAGCAGCTGACTAACAAAGCTCTAGGGGATTATAAAATTTCATGCTCTTGTAATAAAAAGGATAAAGGATTGGCTAGAAGACCACTAAAAGTTAAAATAAATGAACATAAAGGAGATGAAAAAGTCTGACAAGGCTGAGACCACTAATGTGTAAAGACTAAAGAGATGGCATTAAAGTGTTAGAGGCTGGAATTAAATGTAAAATGAATTCTGGTAGTAGATTAATAGAAAATTATAAAGGTAAATGAGTTCGGTTTCATGGTTTCAGAAAACTTTATATATCTCATTATTTTTCTTAGCACTTGAGAAGAGGCAGAGTAAGACAAATTAAAATCTGGCATAAACCATATTGGAGTGGGTGGAAGTGCCAATTATCCCTCAATGCTAGTCCCCCCTTCTTCCCTAGTAATTGACCTTTAATTGTTGAGTGGCACATAGAAGCCCCAAATAGAGCAAGATTTCCCAGATTCCCTTGCTCCTAAGTGGGACCATGAACCTGAGTTCTTGTCTAATTAGTTGGAAGAGGAAGTGATAACTTCTGAGAAATGTATTTAAAAGAGGTAGTGGGTGCTTCTTTGCCTCCCCCCCCCACCCCCCAGTTGCTTCCTGATGGCTGGAATGTGGATATAATAAGCTGGTGCTCTAGCAACAATTTTGGACCAAGGAGTGATCATGGGAATGGGAACTGTGCATGGGGGAGAAACAAGACGGGGAGCCTGGAGCCCTGCCACTCTCTCTAGCCTCCGTGTCCACCCTGTGCTTCTGAGTGCCAGTCTTAAGAAATTTCCCTCAGTGTGATTTTGGATTTCCTACCCTTAGAGTCAAAATTCAGCGAAGACTGGGTTTCTCCTATCTCCAGGAAGGTAAGTGAAAATGGATACTGTGCGTTGTCATCAGCAAATGCACAAGTCATTGGCTGAACTCAGCATCTAATAACGGCCCCATGTTGGAGCTGGAGGAGTGGGTATCTGAGGCCGGGACCGCTGTATTTATTGGTGCTGATGCTGGAAATAAATAATTCACTCTTAGCCAAGGTCTGCTCCAAAATTCAGTGCAAGAGCAGCCTGGTAGTGCTGGTGGGGTTTGTCCTAAAGCTGGATTTTTCTAGAAAGAACTGTCATCCAGGTTGTGTTTGGATCAATATAAATAGCTGTTTAGAAAAGTACATAGCTTGTAGTCATATTTTCTTAAGATCAAGAAGATGTCAATTAATAAAAATAAAGATATCTTGTGACTGCTTATTTGGGCTGACTTTTGAGGATAATGGATTTTATCTGGTTGGAGGCAGGCTCAAGCCCTCGACGGACCCCCTCCCCCATCCCATCTTGGCCTCACCACTGCTATAAGCGTATTTTCTCTTATTTCTCTTCGCCTTGACCTTTCCCAACTCAGTCTACCATAACAGTTGAAATGGCACTTGGTTGCTCTTAAGGAAACATCCAGTACCTTTGCTATAGGTAGCATTTGCCCTTGATCCAGCGTAGATTTTCCAAGCCATTAGAACAACTGCTGACCTCCACAGAAATTCTTCTTAGGCTCTGAAATTAATGATGGTGGAACTTTCCCAGAACTATTTAAGGAAAGTATCTTATGGGCTTTGTTTTATTCTCTTCTCCAGGAAACCTTCACACTTTGCGAAGCCATTGGCTGAACTCTGTGCACTTCCGGCCTTCCTTTATTTCTCCTTGACCTCTTCCTCTTTTTTCCTTCCCCTTTCCCTCCCTCCCTCCCGTCACCATGCTCATTTAGCATCTACTCTGTGCTACACATTTTCTAGGCGCTAGAAAGATGGCAGTCAATAAAACACAGAAACAGTGTACTTTTCATGGTTTTGCTCACTTGCTAGTCCTTGGAAAGCTTTTAATGAATTGACAGGCACTCGTAACCTTTTTAAAAAATTTTGTATTTAAATTCAGTTTACTTGGGGTGCCTGGGTGTCTCACTTGGTTAAGTGTCTGCCTTCGGATCAGGTCATGATCTCAGGGTCCTGGGATGGAGCGCTGCTTTTGACTCCCTGCTCAGTGGAAAAGGCTGTGTTTCCCTCTGCCCCTCCCCCTACTCATGCTGCCTGCCCCCAGTAAATAAAAAAAATATTAAAAAAATTAAATTTAGTTAACATACAGTGTATAGTATTAGTATCAGGGGTAGAGTTTAGTGATTCGTAAGTTGTATGTAGCATCCAGTGCTCATACCATCAAGTGCCCTCCTTACTACCCATCACCCAGTTACCCCATCTTCCTACCGCCCTCCCCTCCAGCCACCCTCAGTTTGTTTCCTAGAGTTAAGAGTCTCTTATGGTTAGGCATTCATCACCTTTGCTGAGATCTAGTCTATTTGTTAGCCAACTGCAGTGTACGTTTCACATGATTCCCCTGGCCTCTCCTCTTCACACTCCGGGAAATGCTTGTGAAACTAACAACTACAGATTAGCTTCTGATGTAGGCTATGACTTGCACAAAAAAGCATATAGGAGAAGGGCGGTTGAAGATAGGAAGATAGGATTCTAGCTAGAAAGTGGAATTTTTAAATAAGTTGAGGAGTGGAGAAAAGTATTTAACTGACGGCTTAGCTCCGTGGCTTTGTTTCTATAAAGAACATGGAAACATGATTTGGGAAACAAAGGGCAGAAATTATATTTTAAAACAGGAATAGATAACTAAAAGGATGGAGGATTACAGGGGTATTTGAAACGTGGAAATTCACAAAGGTTGTATCCTATTTTATTTTATTTTATTTTTATTATTATTATTTTTTTATTTTTTATTCTTTGCCCCAGGGGTACAGGTCTGTGAATCATCAGGGGCTTACACCTTTCACAGCACTCACCAAAGCACAAACCCTCCCCAGTGTCCATAACCAAGGTTGTATCCTTTATCAAAATAGGGTTGGTATCATTTAGGATGGGATAGACTCCATAGTAACTCACAATCCCTACGGATCGGTGGCTTCACACACACAGTTCTTTCCTGTTCACGCTGTAGATTCTGCAGGTCATTTCCGTGGGGTCGGGATGCTCTGCTCACAGCAGTCACTGATGGGCCTGGGCTGGAGAAAGCGACCCTTCAACATGGATTCGTGTCACTGTGACAGCAGACCAGAACATTGCTGTCTTTGCAGTTCAGGTACAGACTGGGTGGCCTATAAATAATAACAGCTTATGTCTCATGGTTCTGGATGTTGGGCATCTGAGATCAGAGGGCAAGCATGGTTGAGTTCTGGTGAGAGCCAGAGTCTTCTGGGTTGCCGACTGCAGACTTCTCATCATACCCTCGCATGGCAGAAGGAGAGTGAGCCAGCTCTCTGGCCTCTTCTTATAAAGGCACTAATCCTATTTGCAAGCCCCCCATCCCCACCCCCGCCTCAGGGCCTAACGACCTCTCAATGGCTCCACTGCTTACTATGCCATACTGGTGGAGATTACATTTCAACAAATTTTGGGTATGAATTTTGGGGGACACAAACATTAAGCCCATTACAATGGCAAAACGCTCCCTGTCTCTTAAGCTTCTACCTGGAAGTAAAACAGCTGGCTTTTGTTTACATTCCATTGACTAAGAAAGGCACGTGGTCAGGCCTTTCCCCGAGGGGGTGGGGAATTAGCACCCCACCCGTACCTGCAAAGCTGAGCATCAAAACTCAGTGGTGGGCCGCACCAACGTCTGCTGGAGTCTTGACCCTTGGTCCTGAGGATGCCCTTTCTCCTGCCCCGCAGGCAGCTCCTTTAAAGTGGAAATGCCATAATACAGATCTTTGAACCACTCTTCTCCAGCTAAGTGTCTGCCACACAGTAGTTTTTCAGTAAATGTTTGTTGTACTGAATTGATCTCCACTCTGCATACTTCCTGAAACCTCTCATGATTTATTGGTAAAATTTTCACCCTTAATTAGTGAAAAAAGAAACTCTTTCTATGAGTTTATAAATTATTTACCTTACAAAGCCCTTCTGAGCTCTTCAAGTATACTGTAAATAATTTACATTCGAACTTGTATGATTTCAAATTTGTTTATTAATGTTATCTTGGAGATAGAAAGCAACCTAAGTGGAACCACACTATCTTATTTTGCCGATCATTTGGAATAAGGGCAAAAAAATGCTTTTCTTCTCATGTGAAATTCTTATTGACCCACCATGAGTAGGGTGCGAAGGGCTGCCTCTTTCCGGCACTACGCGGATTATCTGTGCTGATGCAAACCATAGCATTTATGCATTTGCAGTTTATCGAATGCCTACTATACTCCAGGTTCTGAACTAACAGGGTCTGTACTGCTTGATTGATCCAGCATGGAGCCTTCTCCTGAACACCAGCACCTTGTGTCCAGCTGCCCTCTTGTTATTTCTGCGTGGATGCATTTCATAGGCACCTCAAACATTTGACACATCCAGAATAGAAAGCCTGGTTGCCAGCCTCCCACCTACCAGCTCCAGTGGCTAGAAACTCAATCCACTCTGTGACTCGAGTCATAACTTTACACGTGGCCTTAACTTCATGCCTTCTCTCAGGCCCCACATCTAGTCTTCTCAAAGTCTGTTGGTGTTACCTTCAAAATAGATCCAGAGTCCAAGCTGCCATTACTGTTCAGCTAGTTTATTCCAAAGGATCTAACAGCTTCCTGTCTTCACCTTTGACTTTTACACTCTACTCTTTTCCGAGCCCTCCAGTCTTTCCAGGAAAGCCTTTTAAAATATGTCATTCCTCTGCCTAAGAACCCCAGCAGCTCCCATCTCTGGCCAAGGAAAAGCCAAAGTCCTCCATAAGGTCCCACCTGACCTACACGCCATCCCCCAGCTGCTTCCCTGATTCCATCCTCCTATTGCTCTTCACCTTGCTCATTCTGTTCCAGCTACAGCTTGATCCTAGCTTTCTCAGAATCTTCCAAATAAGCTCTTGCTTAAGACTTTTGTGCGTGTTCTTTCCTCTGATTTGAATGGTTTCCCTCAGGTAGCCACATGGCTCATTTTTCCAGTCCCTTCGTGGGCTCCGTGCCCTTCCCTTCCCTTCCCTTTTACTCTGCATCTTCTGGAGTAGGGGATGCCTGGTGGACCCATATAGGATGTTTATCCTGTTCACTCTCATTGTTTATTTAGGTTTCTGTTCTCCCCTGAGATCCTGGGGCCTCCTTGAGGGCAGGCTCAGGGGCTTTTCATTTTTATATCCCCAGAACTTAAGATCTTCCAAAGTATGTATTAGGTATTTATCTGCATTGACCTTTAAAACCAAGGTTGAAACATGAACCAAATCCACCCTTAAGAGACTCCCACTTTAGTCAATAGTAGAACAAATGAGAAAAAAACTGAGCAGGGTTTATTTTTCAAAAGTTGGTGTGAAGAGCTCAGAGAAACATCAAAAGCCAATTTCTCAACAACATGGAACTTTTCAAGTCAGAATAATATAACTTTAGGAAGAGTACAGCAGGAATGGATTGAAAAGTGTCTGAACAATTTGGACATAGAAGATCTCGCTACAGGGGATGGAGAAAACAGGGAAGAGACTCCAAAGTTTAGAGTGCCTAGTGCTTACCCAAGTAAGGGATGCATAAATCTGGGGCTTTTCTATGGCCCAGGATGTGCGTTCTTGGTTTTACTTTTATTTATTTATTTTTTTAAAAAAATATTTGATTTATTTATTTGACACAGAGAGAGAGCACAAGCAGTGGGAAAGGCACAGGGAGAAACAGACTCCCCATTGAACAGGGAGCCTGATGCAGGTCTTAATCCCAGGACCCTTGGATCAAGACCTCAGCCAAAGGCAGAGGCTTAACCGGCTGAGCCACCCAGGTGCCCCCATTCTTGGTTTTAATGACATGCATGGATTTAAATCAGTATTAGAAAAATATCTGATTTTCCTAGTTAAGCTTGTATTATAAGTTTCCTGACTCAATGCTATTTTTAAAGATTGATTTATTTATTTGGGTGGGGCGGCACAGAGGAACAGAATGCTCAAGCAGACTCTCCACTGATCTCGGAGTCCTTCCAGGCTCGATCTCACGACCCATGAGATCATGACCTGTGCAGAAACCAAGAGTTGATGCCCAAATGACTGAGCCCCCCAGGCGCCCCTCAATGCTATTTTTTAAGAAAAAAAAAATTGCATCAGTTCAAAGAAAAAGTGTAAAGAAAAAATACTTCATGTGGTATTTGGAAGGCTAGTGTACTAAAGACTGATGCTGGGGACCACGGTTTTGAGAACCTGGATTGACCACTGAGAAGCCAGTTTTCTAGGCCTTTGGATACATGCGCTTGCTCTGTGGTGCTTGCTTAGGAGAACTGCTCAGCTGACCACCGTTCCTTTTGAATTGTCCGGGCTGCCCCTCATCACAGCTGATTGAATCAAGAGTGTGCCCCTCACTTAAGCTGGGCCAATCAGATTCTCCTTTCAGTTGTTTAGAATTGGGATCCAGGGAGACCCAGTGTGGTTCTGAGTTTGGACTGTAGTCCTGGTTGTTCTAGGACTGCTCCATTTTTCTGTCTGGATGGAGAAGCTGAGATAGTTGTGGGAGAGGGAGGCGGGGAGAGAAAATAAAATACGTGTGCGGAGGAAAATAGAAATGAGAAGTAGGACCTGCTCACTTTTGTTTTCCAGGTTCCGGTCCATTCCTGGTCTGGCTGCATTCTTACCCTTGGGTTTTATGACACTCTGGCACCCTGATTATAAATCTCCATCTTCCAGCCTATCTCACCTCTAGCATTGTACTCTTAGGCGTGTCTGAGATATTACTGTTCCTTTTTGCAAAGATCCTCTATCAGTGAATATAAGGCAGGTTATTTACTTTCCCTGGGTCTTGGTCAATTCATCTATAAAATGGGAGAAGCTGGTCAGTGTTTTTCAAAATTGTGGGCCACGGACCACTGTAGAAAGATGAGAAGATCTTAGATTTTATGGAGCTCCAACATCAAATAATATTGAATCACATAGTGTTGCTTTTCCAATTACCTTCTAATTCTTCTGATTATACACGAAGGAGAAAGTCAGGTTGACTCTAGTGTGTTTGTAGTACTTTCCTAATGCCTGTTAATCTCTTTAACAAAGCGAAACGAGATATAAGACTGGGTGCCTTCAAATGCTATAGTGAGTGTCCAGCTAGAAATTGATATAAATGGTTTTCATTGAGTTTATTTTGACCTGCTATTTTTTTTTTATCATCAAAACACTTGTTTTAGATGGGATCAGGAAGGAGACAAACCATAAGAGACTCTTAATCTCATGAAACAAACTGAGGGTTACTGGGGGGGTGGGAGGGTAGGGATAGGGTAGATGGGTTATGGACATTGGGGAGGATTTGTGCTATGGTGAGTGCTGTGAAAGGTGTAAGCCTGATGATTCACAGACCTGATGATTCACAGACCTGTACCCCTGGGGAAAATAATAATAATAAAAAAATAAAAATAACTAAAAAGTGGAGAAAAAGGAACAGTCACTCCATATAATAGAATTCCAATTATAAATGTCGAATGAAAAAAAATAGAAAGTCACCATTTGGCAAACACCACAATAATAATTATTGCAAGCAAGAAGTAGCAGTGCATGCTAAAATTAGTGGATGAAATTAAGGTGAGAAAGAGGATATTTACAAAGTTTCAAGGAATTCCCCCCACAAGTCAATTACTGTATACAAAGGGAGATTCTGTGACAGTGGAGAAACTATGGGTATTCCCTTAACCAAGTGATCAAAATTAATAGCACATCTGGTAGGTACCTCATGATATCATGTACGGAGAAGGACATAGCACTACTGCGGGATTTGTGCAAAAAGATATAACTTCAGTCTAATCATGAAAGCACACCAGGCAAAACTAAATTGAAGAAGGCTTTATGAAATAACTAACTGGTCAGTGCTCCTCAAACACATCGAGGTCATGAAAGAAAGACTGAGCAACCATAACAGATTGGAGGAAACTATAGTTACCATGACAATTGCATGCAACATGTGACCAATAAAAGGGTATCAGTGAGACAGTGGGGATATTTGTGTAAGACCTATAAATTACTTAATGAAATTATAGCAACATCAATTTCCTGTGCTTATTTATTCTTTTAAAGATTTATTTACTTATTTTAGGGAGAGAGAGAGAGAGCATCAACAGAAGGGGCGGAGGGAGAGAGAGAGAGAGAGAGAGAGAGAGAGAGAGAGAGAGAGAGAGTCTTAAGCAGACTCCGAGCTGAGCATGGAGCCCAATGCAGGGCTCAATCCCAGGACCCTGAGATCATGACCTGAGCCAAAGGCAGAGGCTTTAACCCACTGAGCCCCCCAGGTGCCCCCAAGTATACTATTTTTGCAACTTTCCCTCCCCAAGTCTGAAACATGAGAAGACTCAAACTCTAATATTTTTTCTTGATCGGTGGTTCTCAGGGGGGACAATTTTGCACTCAAGGGGACACTTGGCAATGTCTGGAGACAATTTTGGTTGTTACAATGAGGGAGAGGGGTGTTATGGCATCCAGTGGATAGAAGTCAGGGATGCTGCTAAATGTTTTACATTGCACAGAACAGCTGCTTATAGCAAAAATTTATCCAGTTCAAAATGTTATTAGTGCTGAGCTTCATAAACCTCATTCTAGAACGACCTAGTTTTTTAAAAAAAAAAATACAGGAAGGTAATGAAATATTATAGTATAGAAATTCTGTGAATATTAATGTCCAACCAGCATGCAAATCTCTAAGCCTTGTTAGAATGTGATCTTTGCATTTCTAATATTTTGGATTCTGTGAGTTCAAGAGCAGGTGTTACTTAAGGTTAGAGGTACTAGGTAGGGAGATTTGTGACTGGGCACTGCGATTGGCCATTATTAGTAAACTATTGTCTTTCACTTCCCTGGTCTAAAGTGAGCACATCAATCTGACCATTTCTAATGAGACAGAGGATAATGCTGCGTGGTCCACTCTTGCTGTCAGCCACTGCCTGGTGGGCTTAGCAAAAGAAACGATCCTTCATTAATTAACCTTCACTTTCTATGTAGATTCATTCATTGAGATGCAGGTAATTAAACCAAGGTCATTTCAAGGATGGACAGAGAAAAAAAAAACAGCAGTTGGAAGATAGTAGAGTTTTTTTTGGGTAGAGAGCTTGGAATTCTATTTTTATCCTTGTGCAGAATTGTAGAATCATCTTTTCTGCACTTTTAAATAATCTAACCTTTTCTAGTGGAATATCTTTTAAGTTCATCTCAAAACCGTATCTCAAGAGTTTTTAAAGATTTAGGTTATAGATACTGGCTGCTGGTTTAGAAATAAATGTTAAGGCCAAAGTTTAATTTAGGGGGGCAAATCACGTAACGGAAAGGAAATGTTGTAGAGGAGAAAACCGCATGTTTTTTGGAGAACAATTGCTGTTATCTCTTAGTTTGAACTATCGATTTCTTGCTTTTTATTGCTTTTAATACTTGGCTTCTATGATATCCTAGTGGTTAAGAGCACAGGTTTAGAATTAGGTAGTTGTGTGTTGAAGCTTTAGCCCTGCCACTAACTTAGACCTTGGGTAATTCATTCCACTTATTTGGCATTGGTTCCCTTGTCTGTAAAATGGATCTAACAGATCAAACTACTCTCAGTATCGTTGAAGATGCAGTGAAATACGGCCAGGGCAATGCCAGCAATCATTCTGGCGGTGTTCATAGGGTTGATAGTTGCCTCTTAAATTGTGCTTACTATGCCCTGGGCACTCTTCTGAGGGCTTTACTTAGATCAACTCATTTAAGCCTCCCATCAGACCTCTGAGTTAGGTACTATGACTGCATCTGTTTTATAGATGAAGGAATCAGACACAGAGCAGTCAAGTAATTTGCCCTAGCTAACACAGCCATAAGTAGCAGAGCTGGAATTGAACCCAGGCAGTCTAGGTCTAGAGTCTACCTGCTTTATTACCACACCGGACCCACACCATACCCATACCATTTCTAATCTTACTATTAATCTCATCCCATGTGACACTTAAAAATACACTACTAAAGTGAGTCCCCTTGGGAATACTTTCCTCTTGGGAAAAGAGGTGGTTCATGGTGGTTCGAGGTAATGAGCTCTTTGTGGCCAACAACAGCCATATCATAAATGTCACGAGAAGCCCATTTTATTTTATTTAAAAAAAAAAAACACCAAAAAACAAAAAAAACCCTCAAATAGCAGCTGAAAAGCAGCGCCACCTAGTGGTAGACTGAGTTATGACACGACAGTGTTGGTCGCCCTTTTGGAATTTGCTGTGGATTCCCTTTTCTAGCTTGGCTCCTAAAATGGATTTTTTTTTTTTTTTAAAGATGTTTGCCATGTCATAGTCTCAAGGCCATTTCAGATTTTGACAAGAAAGTATTTGGAATTGACGTGTTACAATTAAAGTTACAACGTTACAACAGAAGCTGGTGATGTTTTGCCTTATTAGTACCCCTTAAAGGAGAGCCTATGAATTTCTCAGCTTGCCTTGCTAAGCACTTTACTTTTAGTCATAAAGACAAAATGCTTAATTTGTTAAACATATACAGAATCAGAAGTAGGGCCATTTAGTATATCTAATATCGCTTGCAGTTATTAAAGTCAGTTTTTATCTGTTTAAACAGGTCATAAAAAAAAGTAGAATCTGAAATAAAGGGCTAACTCTTTCCCTCCTACAATATTTAATACATGCTCAAAATTCTGATTAGGAATCAGCACAAACCAGGAGAGTGAATAACTTAAGAGGCAGAAATGAAGTTTCAGCCTGACCGGCATTTGTGTTCTAGTCAAGGTTGGTCAACCTTTAAATGATGCAGGGGTTTTCATTAACTCTCACCCAAACCGCAACAAATCAGAATTCTTCCCCACACACTCACATACATACCTAGGCATTTTCTACCACTGCTGGCTCATTTTTGTCTCCTGACTACTCCCGACTATGGGTAAGCTGAGGAAATTCATCTAATTTATTATGCTTTTTGTTTGCCTTATTCCACTTTTTTCTTTAATTCTTCCATTTTGTGATATCACAGGCTACACACAGACCAGCACATGAGAAAGCAGCATAGCACTGCATAAAACCTTTGGCTCTTGTACCATGTAAACTCTTTGCCTCATGGGAGGATTATTATTTTATTCTTCTAAAAATTAATATATTTTATTCATTAAAAAACTAAGAGTTTTTATGTAATGACTTTGTAAAAGGAGAGTCCTGGAGACATGTACTCCTCACTCTTCTTGTTTTGGGAATGCTAGCGATTGATATATATGGATCCATTGCTGTCTGGACTTCTACGAAGATACATGCACACATGTATATATGCACACACTTAACCCCCCTGTGCCTTGGGTATCATCATCTGTGAAGGGGAAGGTCATCGTACTGATCTCCGATCTCTTTTCCATAATTCTGAGCCTAAAAGGCTCTGAAAACCTAAAGGTTTTCATAACTCAATTGGCGGCAGAATCCAACTTAAACGGACACGAACTTAGTGATTCATTATTTACCCTATTTAGCAAGAGCATTCAAATGTTTTGATGCAGAAATATCATTTTTTTTAATCAAAAAAGTACAGTTCCAGACCTCACTGTGGGCATTAGGTAATCCATGGTATGTGCTTCTGGGGAAGGCAGTCTTCGCCTCCCATGACCCCCCACCTCCTGGTATTCGCGCCTTTTTGTAAACTCTCCACTTGAATGTGGGCTGGACTTACTGATTTCCTTCCAACAAGTAGAAGATGGCACTTCTGAGATTAGATTAGATGGGATATCACTTCTGTTTTGGGTGTTCTCTCTAATTCTCTGTTGGATCACCTGCCATGGGGGAAACCTGCTGCTATGTTAGGGGTAACTTGGTGGAGGATTTCCAGGGTCGAGGAACTGGAGCAAGCCACGCTGCATGTGTGGAAGCAGATTCCCCATTACCTCTGGTCAGGCTGTCAGACGAGACTACAGCCTTGGCCCACATCCTGATTTTTATATTTAATTTAATTTATTTATTTGAGAGAGAATGAGCGAGTGAGCACAAGCAGGCAGAGGGGCAGAGGGAGAGGGGGAAACAGACTCACCGCTGAGCACGGAGCCTGAAGAGGGGATTCCATCCCACGACCTTGGGATCGTGACCTGAGCCGAAGGCAGAGGCTTAACCAACTGAGCCATGCAGGGTCCCTGATGTCCTGATTGTAACCAAGAGATGGAGACACCAGCTAAGCCACTGATCCATACTCTGATTCTTGAACCTTACACACTGTGAGATAAAACAAGCGTTTTCTTTTTTTTTTTTTTTAAGATTTTATTTATTTATTTGACAGAGAGAGAGATTACAGGTAGGCAGAGAGGCAGGCAGAGAGAGAGGAGGAAACAGGCTCCCCGCTGAGCGGAGAGCCTGATGTAGGCCTCGATCCCAGGACCCTGAGATCATGACCTGAGCCAAAGGCAGTGGCTTTAACCCACTGAGCCACCCAGGCACCCAAGCATTTTCTGTCTTAAAGCCACTAAGTTTTGGCTATCTTGTTACATAGTCATGGGTAACTAATACAGCACCACCCCCCGCGGCCTAACCTTTAAAGTAATCTGACTTCCAGAACACTTCTGGCCCCAAAAGGGTCAGGTAAAAACAAAACTTGACTGAGAGATGGTGGGCCTGTCATACCTACTTCATAGAGTTTTTAAGATAATTAAATGAGATGGTACTTGGAAAATACTTAGAATCATTGGTCAATAAATATCAGTTACTGTCAATCTTACCAAGATTTCCCCCCTATTTATGCAAGAGGACTTTGGCTGCTTCCATTTTGACTTCGAGCTTTCTCATTGGGTTCTTCTCTCCAGCTTGTCTCTTGGCTCAGGTGGGAGACCCTGAGGGCAAAGCATCTCCTATGGGAAGCACAACTACCCCCTCATGCAGGAAGGACCTCCCTCTGAGCCAGCCAGAGCCCCCCAGGTGATTTACTCCAGGATAGCGATTGATGTGATCTTCACTTCCCCTCTGCCCGGACTCGCCTACCTTTGCCCCACATTTTCCTTCTATAAACCTGGAAGTGTTTTCAGCACTGGTGGGTGGGGGGGCGAGTCTGTGGTGTTCCAGGCATTGGCTTCTCTGAAGTAAATCGCTTTCTGGCTTCACTACCACTGTCTCTCTGTCTTTGGATTTCATCAGTGGCAAGTGGCCAGATCTGGTGTTATACCCCTGTGCCCTGGCTTCTTTCTTTCTTTCTTTCTTTCTTTCTTTCTTTCTTTCTTTCTTTCTTTCTTTCTTTCTTTCTTTCTTTCTTTCTTTCTTTCTTTCTTTCTTTCT
>LNAC01000171.1:1282329-1306439 GCA_002007465.1 Ailurus styani
TCCCTCTCTTTCTTTCTTTTCTTTTCTTCTCTTTTCTTTTTCTTTCATCATCTATCAAGGTATTTTTATTTTAACTAATCTCTACACCCAATATGTGGGGCTTGAACTCACAGCCAAGATCAAGAATCACATGCTCTACCTACTGAGCTAGGCAGACGCCCCCTACGACTATTTATTAAATGAGATAACACCCCTACTCCAGCTACTGCTATTATTGCTTTTACCGGGACATTGTTCTTCAGCTTGCTTTCTTTCCTGTTGAACCATATTTTAGAGCGTTCAGATGAATATATACAGATAGAAGTCTTTTTATTTATTTTTAATTTTTTTTATTCACCCAACTCTCTACTGATCAACATTTATGGAGCCTGAGCTACTTTTTTCTGTCTTGGTCATTACAGATGATACTTCAGAAAGCATTTGAGATTATTCTCAACTCAGCTGAGTGGTCAGAGCCCAACATTTTGAAAGTCAGGTTTACAGAGATGTCATGTACATACAGGAAAATTCAACTCTTGAAGGACACAGTTCTCTGTATGTTTTCACCAGAGGAGAGTGTCCCGTCCCTGCGGCTGTAATCAAGCTATGTAATAATTCCATCATTCCACAAACAAATTTGCTTTTGCCTAATATCTTTGGTCTAAAAAAAGTAGCAACTGAAAAATAATATCAGTGCAACATTTTAGGCTCTGACCATATAAACTCCCCTCCCCACCCCGCTCCAACGTTCGAAGACAAATCCAGCCAAACTGGAATGGCTCTTCAATTACTCTCAAGTTTTTAAGGCTTTGCCAAAAGTGTGTGAGCTTAATTAAGTTAAAATATTTCAAAGGGAGCCCAGTTGCACTCATTTGTTTATAATACAAGCTTCTCTTTGATCATGGATGTTCACTTTTATAGAAACCCTGTTATCATTTTTGGGATAAGGGATAAAGTAAATTAACTTTGTGTTGGAAAAAATACAGGAAATTAAAGAAGTACCTGAGGTGAACTTCCTTATTAATAACAGAAAGATGTGACTTTATTGAGCCAGTGGGGCCGATGGACGAGAAATGAAGTCTGTGGGAGGATAGTGTGAATTGCTTAGATATTATGGATATAATTTATTAAAAAGATGGCTTTAAAAAATGCGCTTAATATCCCTCTTTCTGCTCTCAGTGTGAACCCTCCTGGTTCCTGCAAAAGGCAAGCATTGCCTTGGGAAAGTGAATTCAGCAAACGGGTGCGACACTCTTGGAATAATTTGTCCAGAAGTCACTGGGGAGGGGTTGACATCAGTTCTAGTGGGCATCCCAAGCCGGAAGAAATTCAATGCCACTTTTCCAGTTATTCCTTTTAAAAGATTCTTATTTGCTTTGAAGAGTAAGTATGTGTTTAATTTAATCATATTCAAAATCTGACTTTTAGGTTCTCCTGTCCCTCCTACTAGTCTCTCCCTTTCCTGGGCTTAATTTTGTTTTCTTTTGATAAATCATCCACATTAAAAATAGACAGCTCCATTAACACTAGCTAAAGAGTAGCTGGAATGTTTGGAGTATTTTGGGCGGGAGCAGCTAGGATTTGCTCGAGATTAACAGCAATGAGATCTTGTAGAGACAGGAGACCGTTTTTGCTGGAGACCAGGGTTCAGATACCTACCACGGATGAGAATTTTATTTACCTTCTCTACAATTCAGTTTTTCATCTGTAAAATGGGACTCATATTCTCTTCACAGAATTATTAGGAATATCAGAAAATTAGGAATGAAAGTGTGTGAAAAGACTCTGGAAACCACAAAGCACAATATAAATGGTAGAAGGAACGTCTGTGGAATTGAAGTCACAGGGTTTGGGGTAGACCCAGGGTCTGTCCTCACTAGCTGCTTATCCTCTCTAGTCTTGTGTTCCTTATGGTTGAAATGGGGATAGGACACTCCGATGATTGTGGCTTTAACGGACTTGATGCATGGTTTTTTTTTTTAATTTTGAATTTTTAAAAAATATTTCTCTTCTGGAATTAATACGTGTTAAAGTTCTCTGCAAATTTTGAAGCAGGAGCTGGAAAACTTTTTCTGACGAGGGCCAGAGAGTAAATGTTGGGAGGCTTTGCAGGTTGTATGGTCTCTGTTGAAACTACTCACTTCCTCCTTTGTAGTGCAAAAGCAGCCATAGGAAAGACATGCATGAGTGGGTGTGGCTATGTTCCAATAAAACTTTATTTACAAAAACAGGTGGTGGGCCACATCAGGTCTGCCAGCTCCTCTTCTAAAGCGCATGTTGCAGCTTTGTTAAATTCTAACCATACTTGGAAAGTGGTTGATCACTATCGTTCATTTATTTAGCCCCTCAGGTCGCTACAGGGAAATGGGGTGGTATTCTAGGTTAGTAATATGATCTCAAATGGGAGTGGGGTGGGAAGTAGAAACTATTCAATAAGTGGAATGGGGAACTTGAAGAAAACGTTTAGTTGGATTCGTATCTCAAATTGTATACCAAGAGAGATTACAAATGAGTTAAACATTTAAATTCAAAAGAAAGGAAGCAAGAAGGGAAGGAAGGTGAGAAGGAAGGAAGAAAGGAAGAAAGGAAAAACTGATGAATAATTGTTTTGTAACCTTAGCTTGGGAGCTGAGGTTTTTGACCCAGAAACCATAAAAGAAAAATGATTTCTGATACCATCTCTACCAAGCAATGATTGATCAATCAACTCCTGATATTCCCACTTTATAGGGCAGGGCCCAGGTAATTTTATCTTGGAAAAATTTCACTGTAGTTGTTCCACTCACCCAGTGCAGTTGTAGAAAATCTCAATGACACTCTTATGAAGCATCTAGATTTAAGCAATGAGCATCATGGTGAACTCACCGGAAAGAATTAATTGCAAAATGTGCCCCCAAGTAGCTAAGTAAATTAACTTGCTGTATGGGATTATAGGTGTTAAACCAATTAAATTTTAGAGAGCATCTGTCAAAAATAATGATTTTTGTTTTTAGAGTAGTTAATATTAAGGCATTTCTAAAAGTAGTTAAACAGCAGGACCAATAGTTTATTTAGATGGATTCTAAATTGTGTCAAGAAAATGATCGTTGAAGGGTTTGAAGACCTTTGTCCTCATTTGTGCTGTAGCATGTATTCATTCCCACAGTAAATATTTATTGTGGACCCATTCTGTGCCAGGAAGTACACAACAGGAGTATGCAGCCAGATGACCCCAGAAAGACTTTCCACAATTGAAATAATAAGGACAAAATTTGGGTGCCTGGGTGGCTCAGTGGGTTAAAGCCTCTGCTTTCGGCTCAGGTCATGATCTCAGGGTCCTGGGATCGAGGCCCGCATCGGGCTCCCTGCTCGGCGGGGAGCCTGCTTCCTCCTCTCTCTCTGCCTCTCTGCCTACTTGTGATCTCTCTCTCTCTGTGTCAAATAGAGAAATAAAATCTTTTTTTTTAAAAAAAAGAAATAATAAGGACAAAATTTATTTTAAAATCAGAGGGGGCAGGAGCATGGGAGGGAGTTTTAACAAAGTTGCTTTTTTTAAAAAAACTTAACATTGGGGCATCTCGTGGCTCTGTCAGTTAAGCGTCCGACTCTTGACTTCAGCTCAAGTCTTGATCTCAGGGTCGTGAGTTCAAGCCCCACACTGGGCTCCACACTGAGCATGGATCTTTTAAATGCATTTTTTTTTTATTTTTATTCTTTGCCCAAGGGGTACAGGTCTGTGAATCATCAGGCTTACATCTTTCACAGCATTCACCAAAGCACAAACCCTCCCCAATGTCCATAACCCATCCACCCTATCCCTACCCTCCCACCCCCCAGTAGAGCATGGATCTTTTTAAAAAACCCCAAAACAAATAAAATAACTTTACCATTATTATTTTCTATGAAGCCATTCTTCATAATCCTTTTTATTAGTTTTTAGGAGAACATATCCACCCACCTGCCCACATACATACATATATACATACATGTGTGTGTTTACAGTGGTTTTTTTTCCTGGATTACCATCAGCATGCATTAGTTTTATGAAAACATAGAAAAACAGAAAAAAATAGGAAGAATGCAGTAATATCCACTCATAATGTCACCAGGTAGCCATTGTTAATATTTTATTTCTAGCCAGGTGTTTTTCTATCTTCATAGAAATGCATAAAATTTAATAAAGTTGGCATGATACTAAGTTTGTTATTTTGTAAGCTTTTTTTTTTAAAGATTTTATTTATTTATTTGACAGAGAGAGATTACAAGTAGGCAGAGAGGCAGGAAGAGAGGAGGAAGTGGGCTCCCCGCTCAGCAGGGAGCCTGACATGGGGTCAATCCCAGGACCCTGAGATCATAACCTGAGCCGAAGGCAGAGGCTTTAACCACTGAGCCACCCAGGCGCCCCTTGTAAGCTGTTTGTAAAATTTAGTAAATTATCCACAATAATTTTCAATGTCATTAAATAGACTTACATTATTTTAAATATTCTCATTAACTAATTTGTTGATTGTTGCCAGGTTCTCACTATTATAAGTAATGAATATCCTTGTAAATAAGGCCTTGTGTGTGTTGGACACACATAAGTTTCTAGGAATGGATATAAATATTTTAATATGTTATAAGGATGGTGATACTTTATTATAGTTTCAATTTATACTTCTATGCGTGGAGTATGAATACATGTCTCCTGGTCGCATGCTCGACAGCAATAAATATCAACTTTTTTGTTCACATTTGCCAATTTTATTCACATTCTTTTATTTTAGCAATTACTGACTACAGGAAAGTTGAGCTTTTCTCATGTTCATTTGCCACATGTGTTTTTTTTCTTTTATGAATTGTCTGTTCATGTTCTTTGCTCATTTTCCAAAGGGAAGCATTCTTTTTCTTGCTGATGATAAGTAAGAGTATGCTTTCTATTAAGAACATAACCATTATCCTATCTATTGCTATCCCACTTAATATGTGGCAGTCTGCCTTTAATTTTAATTATGGCATTTTTAACATGTATAATTTTAATTAATTAAATCAGACAATTACGCATTTAAAAATAAATATAATTAATTACATTGGAAGTTAAAAAAAATCTCAGACTGGTTTTATGGAATGGATTTAACTTGAAATTACCTCCTCTCCCCAATTTGCTCAGACACATTTATTGGATAGTTTATAATTTCACACTGATTTAAATGTTGTCTAATTGTACGCTAAATTCTTATATATGCTATAGTTGTTTATGGCATGTCTATTCAGATTCAGTAATAAACTGTCACTACATATTAGTCTTTGTGTTCACTTATTCTTTTTTTATTTCAAGAATGTCTGGTCTTTGCTCATTGCCTTCTTCTTCCAGACTCTTTTCACTGGGCTCAGAAATGTACTGAAATTAAGATAGGAAAGATGGAATTAATTAGGACAATGAATGTGGCTCGGCGGTGGAACTGGATAGGTCTTGACCACCGGTCTCGTGGTCCATCTCGTGGCCAAATTGATAGCCCTTCCTCCACCTGTGGTTGCCTTGTTCTCTCACTCTATGCCTCCCTCTTGCAAACATCCCTCATGAGGTCTCCTTCTCCTTTGACCTATATTGGAGGAAGAACTGTTCTCTTGGGAGATGAGTCAAGAATTTATTACAGTTACCCTGGTAAGAAATGACAGTGCCTTGGACCATGGTGGTGGTCACAGAGAAAAGCTGGCCAGATGTGAGATATATTTGGAAGACTTGGGATTTAAGATATACCCTGTCAAGACCAGCTGCGAGATAGGAAATAAAGGACGAGAGAAAGGGATGGATCTAGATTTAAAAAAAAATTCTAAAAGTAATACCTGTTCATTGTAGGAAATTTGACAACATAATAAAAGCATAAAAATGAAAAAAGCTCTAATCCCATTATAAATGTTTTAGTGTATTTCCTCTCAAGCTTTGATATATCGATGAAAATAAAATTAACTTTCTGACTCTTGATCTGGATTGATTTAAACCAGATTTAGAGGGTGGGTTTACGATGACCTCCCATAAAATCAGGGTATGTGCCATTTACAAAATCCACTTTTAGACAACCTGACAAAGCCACTGATCATTGTTTAGGAGAAGTAAAACTAAGATAGGGTGTGTGCGTGAGTGCAGACTAAGAGGGATGTATACTTACTAAGACACTGTGGGCAAAGGAAACCAGTGGCTTCAAATATGGGCCCTGGCTGAAGGTCTCAGTCGTGCAATTGCTTTTGCCCTGTGTTGGTTATTCTGAGGACGTTTCTCACGTGGGCTCTTCTATAGAATGCTCACAGGTGAACAGCAGCAAGGATTTCTTAATTTAATGCTGTTTTTCTAACATCAGTGAGATGAAATAATTAACATCTATCTCTATAAATCCATTTCTACTCTTATTTTGATGTTGAGATAGTCACCTATGTATGTACAAATGTGTTAAAGCCTGCCTTTTTCATCAACATAATACCATGCACAATTTCTGATTCATGCTGGCATAGTCTCAACATTGATTCTATAACCGGCCAACTTAATTGAACTTTTATTTCTAATTGCTTTTCAATGGACTCTCTTGACTTTTCTAGAACACAGTCATATAATGGTCTAATACTTTTGTCTTATCATTTCTAATAATTGTACTTATGATTGTTTTCAAGTCTAATTTTATTAGCCAGGTTGAAAAAATGTTTAATGATACTGGCAAAGAGAAAGGCTTCTTTTATTTTTCTGTCCTGCTTTTGGTTTTAATGGGACTGCTGTTAGGGTTTTTAAAGCATGATCTTATCTGTTGGTTTGAGATAGATATTCTTTGTTGTGTTTCAGAAGTTTACCTTGACCTCAAGTTTATTAAGAGTTTGTTATTGTTGTTTGTTCAGATATTAATCTTGAATTTTATCTACTGTCTTCAGATTAAGAAGATTAAGATTATGATGCTTTTCTGGTTTACATTGGTATCTTAAATTTATTTCAAACTCCAATAATGATGCTTTTAGAAAAACAATAGTTTTTCTTTTAAATACATCGATTTGTTTATAAAATATGTATTGACTATCTTCTACACTTCAGATCCTAGGCTGAGTGCCTGGGATGCCACAGTGAACAAAGTAGATGTGGTTCTTTCCCTAATGGACTGAAGAATCTAGTGGAGAAAATAGAAAAACAGCGTGATTTGAAGTTTGCTGCTTTCTTGGATATGATTTTAGGCAGTCAACATTCATTTCAAAAGAATAGTGCTCCAATTTTAAAATGGAAGACAGTGTGATGATAAGCTGTAACAGAAGATTTTGCTTTTAATGCAAGTGGTTTTAGAGATGAACTTGTCCTATGATGGAAAAGACTTATTAAAATTTAAATTAAATATTTTCAGAGATATATTTATAACTCCAGGAAGGGCAGTGCACTCCAAAGTTCATCATTTCACTGATGTTCAAGGCTCACCAATTTAACCAAGTTACTATTCTTATTTTGATGTTTTGGCTAACTCTGCTTATGATCCTGTTGGGACCAGACATGTCTCCAAAAACGGGAAGTTTTAGTATTTGTTAATGCAAATGATTTTCTATTAAGAGATGACTCTTAAGCATGGACCCTGATATGATAGACACTGTTAGTTGTCAGGATATTACCTATAGTCTCTTCTTTTTTTTTTTTTTTTAAAGATTTTATTTATTTATTTGACAGAGGGAGAGAGAGATCACAAGTAGGCAGAGAGACAGGCAAAGAGAGAGGAGGAAGCAGGCTCCCTGCTGAGCAGAGAGCCCGATGCGGGGCTCGATCCCAGGACCCTGAGATCATGACCTGAGCCAAAGGCAGAGGCTTTAACCCACTGAGCCACCCAGGTGCCCCCTATAGTCCCTTCTTATGTACTCATAAAACTGATTTTCTTTGGGGGGAAGAAATATGTCCACTGCAAATACTTCCACCCAAGACTTCTTTGCAGGTAGGGTAGGCAGCTGGCCAATTTTATCTGAAGAGATCTAAGCATCAGGGTTTCTGGGAGAGGTTTTGCAAAAAGATTTAGACTTGACTAGCACTTTCTTTTTGGTCTCTTGCCCCTGTTCTCTACCTGGAACGCAGGCACAATGCCTGGAGATTCGGCAGTCATGTTATGAACAAGAGGATAAAGTCCATACTCTAAGAATTAAGAAGCAAAGTGTAGATGAAGCCTTGATCCTGGCTGATACACGCATGCAGGTGCAACTGTTTGGAATCATCTACCTCTGGATTTCTGTCACCACCAAAAAACCAGACCTTGGTATTGAGTTTTTTGTGGCTTGCAGCCAAACACTTTTCTAGCAAATACACAGGCATTATTTAAAAATAAAAGGAGGAAAAGGCTACTACAGGGTGGAACCAACTCCATCACAAAACAAACTTGGTTAACAAAGTTGACCACATAAGACCCCGTATTTTCAAAGTACATATCCTTGCTAATTCTTTGTAAGGGTTTGGAAGAATATTAGGAGAGTGTCCAGAATAGAAGGAACCCTGGGGACCCATGCCATTATTCTAAAACAAATATCCACCTCTAGTGTTCAGGGCTTAGTTGCTTTTCAGTGGCTGGCCCAAGATGAAGTGGCAGTATTCACATAATGCCTTGTACTTAGTGCCTCATGAATAGACTTCTATTGCTGATCACACAAGCAGTTCACCTGTAAGTCCTAATAACCACAGCTTCAAAGGCTCATCCCATTGAAAAGGATTTTTTTTTTTTTTTGCAATTCAAATGATGTAAGTACTCGGTGAACTGTAGACACCTGCTGTTTCTGGGCGCCTTCACAAAAAACCCAGGAAACTATGTCATGTTTTGCAGATTTAAAAACTCATTTGTGGAAAGAGAAAGTTTCTTTTAAAAGTTGCCTGCTATTAATTATAGTTTTATTATTGCTCCTCTGAGCAACACAGATGACTTTTAAATGTGTGCCTTCGGTGCACCCCAGTGGGTGGAAGAGTAGATTGTTTGGGATGCCACCCTAGGACTGAGCCTTGTAAAAATAAGGCTAAGATGAAACTGTCTATATGAGGCAAAATTTAACAGCCTATATTAGATAAGAAAGGAAAACAAAACAAGAAAAGCATGAACGATGACTGAGTCTGCTTCGTAGAATCCTTAATTGCCATTGGTCATCAGGGTCACTGGAACCAAATTTCTTCATTCTACTTTCCCATGAAGAGGAAAGACTTAAGTTTGCACAGTCCTTGGCTCCGTGGCCACTGTCTCTGTATAAATCAATAACACGCTTCTGGGAGAGGGTGTGCACTGGCAAAAATTTCTTCATGGAACATCTGCTTCAGCCAAATAAAGAAGTTTCTTATAAACAAAATGTAACTATGGCCATGAGAATCTCCTTATCAATTCTTTATCTTTCTGTGGGCACAGACAGGATAATTTTTAAGAGAAAGATGAGAGAGATCCAGATGTTCTCTCCCCAGAATAGTGTCTTGTAAAAATGTGTTTTCAGGCTGTTTAGATTATTAGCAAATCACAGTGAACTGAAGGTCTCTCGACTCATCACGAGGGCCAGAACATCAGAATGATACTGGGAGTTTCTCAGGGCCATTGGAAAGAACCATGCAATGAAAATAAAAGTTTGCCAAGCAAGAGAGGGAACTCCTGTTTATCGGGCAACGCTGGATTATAAGCACTTCGCACAATGCTTTCATGTATTTTCCCATACAACACCACCGTGGGGGAAATCCTGGTGTCTCTCCTTTACGTGGGGAAATAGAAGCTCAAGGTCATGACTTACATACCTGAGCCACATCCATGAGCAGGAGAGTACATCGTGGAATCCACATTCTTCCGTGGAGCCATGTTGGCTCAGTCTCATTGTAGACGGCACGCCCTTGTGGGGGATAAATGGTATAAACTCATGAAATATTACAAAACAACGCAAGATCAAGGATATGAGAACTCAGCCTGTGGTTAATTGGCTAGGAATTGTGAGTTTGTCATGAAACAGGGCACCTTGGGAAGGCTGGGTCTTTGTGTAGGACTCACGTCCAGATGAATTCTAGGAAGGCTGAAAGGTGTGAATCCCATAGGTGATAAGCTCATTGCACTATTGGATTGTTTGACTACAAAAAGTTTATGAAGGAAGCTTGGGGATAGGCTTCAACAGGCCTTACATTTCGGGCTCTCCCGACTTTCATTCAGTACGTCGGATTTATTCTTTTTTTTTTTTAAAGATTTTTTTTTTTAAATTTATTTGACAGAGAGAGATTACAAGTAGGCAGAGAGGCAGGCAGAGAGAGGAGGAAGCAGACTCCCTGCTGAGCAGAGAGCCCGATGCGGGGCTCGATCCCAGGACCCTGAGATCATGACCTGAGCCGAAGGCAGAGGCTTTAACCCTCTGAGCCACCCAGGCGCCCCGTCGGATTTATTCTTACTGGGGTCAGTGGACTACCCTTCCATCCTTCTTCCCCTCCCCTCTCCACCACTTTGGGGCTCCTAGCCCTTATTTTCAGGGGTTGTGAAGTTCTCTATGATAGTTCATTTTTTAATTTTCTAAATTCTGATGATAATAAGAAAACATTATGAGCATAGTATGGAAAACCAGCCCTATAAATATATACTACCTTGTGATGGTCTTGCCAAATGGAGAGTAAATAACATCATAGCAGCTGAATGCATCAAAATCTCACAGTTGCCTGCCTAGAGAAAAGTAGTGGCAAATGAATCTGCATACAACATCCGGTAGGATGGACCTACCTGACGTCCCCTCCCGAGCGAGCATCTTACTCAGGTGAGCAGATCCTGCTATGAAACTTTCCAACTTGAAATCCTTCAAGATTGGACAATACAGCTACTGGCACCCGATGAAGAAATAATCTGCTCCAGAGACAGAGGCTGTTGGTGTCCTGCTCACATCTGGATGGCACTCACTATTCTGGCACGTGCCTAGGTAACCAGCTGCAGGCACCCCTGAGTCTTTCCTTAGAAGCGTTTTCTTGGCAGGTGTGTGCTTGGGGAAGACCAGATGTGTTGGGGAATTAACGTGAGGAAGAGCCACCCAGCAATGACAAATGAGAATTGGGGGATAAATACCCCGGCTTCTCTAGCTCTTGGTGTGTGAATTCTGTGGTTCCAGTGACTGAGCTCCAGTCACCTAGAGCAGTGCCCTGCTTATCAGTGTATGGTGCACCGGCCTCTCTTCCTTCTGCATCATTTCCCTACATGGTTTATAAACCCCTGTTCCATGTCTCTCTCTCAGGTTTGCTTTTGAGAGAATCTAGTCTGGTCCTAATTCCAAAGCATTTGGAATAAATATTCATCTGATGAATATTTCCATTGCAACACAATGCTCACATTATCTTTAAGTGAGCAAAATAGTTCTGCAGAGTTATTAATATATGTCTCAATATGACTGGCATGCAAAGATTATTCTTCAGCAGACTTTTGGTTCTGACTATCCTGAATTAGAAATTAAAAATTGCAGTGATTAGTACAGTTTTAGACAGCATGCTTGTGAGAATGGTTATTCCTCGTGTTAGTATTATCGAAGTTGAAATACAGAAATAGATTAAATAAACAAACCTGAGATTACATCCTCCATCTATTAAACCAAATATCAGCAATTTTGTTCCAGCCAAATAACATCATCTGTCACATTAAATTAATGTTGGGAATTTAAATTTTATTGGTTTTGTAGTTGTATTTGAATATAATTTGAAAATTTATTCTGGAATTATAGTTAGATCAAGCTGTCAGTATAAGGAGTTTATAACTAGTTTAATGTTTATATACATTGAAATTAAATTATGATGAATTAAAAAATTATATGGAGAGTCCATGAGAATACACACACACACACACACACACACATATATATGTATATACTTATATTCCCTTATAAAGGAAACTAGAAAAGCCTCTTTAGGTGGTTGGGAGCCAGTGGAAGGTTTTGACCTCATAAAAATGGTGTTTCAAGATAAATTAATGGAAGATGAATTTAAGTAGAGAGTAGTAGTGCCTGGAATATTGTAGAGACACAGTAGTATAATATATGTAACTATAGAATAATAATATTTAGATTAGTAATTATAATAATATAATTTATTATATCAATATATGTAGTACTGATTATTATAATTTATAATGATAATTTGAAACTACAAATTAAAATATCCTAGTTATGGGCGCCTGGGTGGCTCAGTGGGTTAAAGCCGCTGCCTTCGGCTCAGGTCATGATCCCAGGGTCCTGGGATCGAGGCCCGCATCGGGCTCTCTGCTCAGCAGGGAGCCTGCTTCCTCCTCTCTCCTCTCTCTCTGCCTGCCTCTCTGCCTACTTGTAATCTCTCTCTCTGTGTCAAATGAATAAATAAAATCTTTTAAAAAAATAAAATATCCTAGTTATACACATATATATCTAACATGAGTTGCTATAATCAGAACTGGAGAATTAAAGGAACTTTGTGACTCTTTGTATATGGGACATGTATTAGTTCGACTTCTGCCAGAGCAGAAATCTGAGACAAGAGCTCATGTACAAGTCATTTATTAGGGATGTACTCCCAGGAGAAACCAGTAAAGCAGTGATTTCGGGCAGAGTTCCCCAGAGGGTAGCTGAAGTCTGACCCTACAGGGGAGCCCTGGAATATAAGTATACTTCCAAATTGATCCTCGTTTGAGCCAAGGGAGCTGGGCTTTCATACTCCTGAACCAGCCTGTCACTGGCCCAGGGCTGCCGTGTAGGACGTAACATTGCAGCACAAACTGCTTTCCGTAGTCAGAAAGCAGTCTTCCAAAGAGAGTAAGAGGTGACAGTCTAAAAGCCAAAGCACCCCTAAGCCAGAGGACACGTTCACAGAAGTGATGAAGGGGACCCAAGGACATCTGTGTGGAGTGTCAAAGATGTCTACCACCAAAACTTAGGCATCAAGATGACTTGAGTCCTCTGACCTGTGATGTGACCCAGGGGCGTCTCGTTAATAGAGAAAAAGAATTTGGGAGGGGACCTGGGAAGGGGACCTGAGTCACAGCCACTGGATTTTTAGGAAGAATGAAACACTCCAAGACCACCCCCTTGGCCACTGCTCTACTCCAAGCCATGATCATTCCTCAGCCAGCTCAAATTACATTGCCTAAATATACCACGTGAGTGTCACGTCATTGCCTCCCCAAGAGATGGCTTTTCACCTTGTCCATCCCTTCCATCCTTCGACACTCATTTCACATGTTACCTATTCTGTGAAGCTCATGCCAGCTGTGGGAGCGCCTTTGTTTTCTCACAGTCCTTGGATCTCACTGTTGGAGTTCATAACGCTCCACACTATTTGTCTGTTGGTGTCCCTCTCTTCTGCAAAGTGGAGACCATGTCTTCTTGTCTCTGCTGTGCTCATCAGTGATGAGGATTCTGCTTTCAACTGTGATCTTCAAACTTCATTAATTGCAACAAATGATATGAATTACATTTTAAACCATGATTTACCACATATACTCATAACGCGCGCGCGCACACACACACACACGCATACACACACACACACGAAAGAGAAGTTTCATGGAACAAAATTTATTCTGACAGAATGCCATGAACTCTGATGTTTTCTAGTCTGTTTTATTCTATTTGTCATTAAACATGTTCTGGCCAAAGCCCCCGAATCAATTTATCTCCTAATGAGTCACGATTCTGTTTATAAAATTCTACCTAGTGTAGGCTCAAGAACTATTTGTTGATGTGAATCGAAAATCATTGGTTATTTTGAAGCAAACTTCAGACATCATGTAATTTCATCCATAAGCACTTCTGTATGAATTTCAAAACATAAAAACTCTTCATTTTTTCACACTGAAAAATATAACTTTTGCATCTAAGATATATGACGATTTCTTGATATCATCGAAGTATCCAGCCAGAGTTCACATCCCTCAATGGTTTCAAATAGTTTCTAAAAAAATGTATCAAATCAATATTTCTCTTAACTTTCTTTTAATCTATTAGTCATTCCTGCCTCTTCCCTTCATCTTCATCACAACATTTTGGGAGTTTTATAATGTAAGTTTGCTATATTATTCAAGTATATTAAAATCTAGACAAGATAAGAAAGCAAATGGGATGGATGAAACTCGTAAGAAATTTTAAGCATAGATGGTAAGTGAGCTAGTGGCTTATGTGAAACTCAGTCGCTTAGAGTGAAACTCAGTCGATGTTAAGAATAAATAATGAGTAAGGGAGAACCTTATGGGATATAGGCGGAATTCAAGAGATAAATATGGAGAGTAAGTTGGTGACCTACAAGAATGATGAGTAGAATAAAAGGAATGTTTGATGGAATAAATAAGAGTCTTATAAATAGAAGGAGATGCAAAGTCCAAGTCGGAATGAACGATCATAACACCTCTGGGCTGACATCCCTCTCATCCTTAAATCAGCCCCTGCTGAAGCCACCCAGTGTAGTCCTGTTCTCTCCTAGCCTGTGCTCCACCCAAGAAACACAGATAAATCCCAGACCTGCTCAGCGGGCTAACTGGTTAATGACAACTGTGGACAGGCATGTTTTCCTGGATGGAACAAGCTGTGTGTCACTGGTCCATCTGTGGTGTCCTTGCTCAAATCTCAATTCTGTTCCTTGTAAGTCCTCTGTAGGTCTGGGAAGGAGGTGCTGGATGGAGAGGATATATGAATGTTTCCTAATCCCCAGCTCAAGTCCTGTGATCCATACGCTTACTTGGGCTCTATCCTAAGTGTGTTAATCAACCCCATCTCTTTCTCTTTGCGTCTTCTTTTATAATTAAAAAAAAATTTTTTTAAAAAGACTTTAGTTTTTCAGAGAAGTTTGGGCTCATAGTAAAGATGGAAAGAAGGTATGCTGATTTCCCATATACTCCTTGTCCCTACACATGCATAGCCTCGCCCACTGTCAACAGCCCCCACTAGCCTGGGGTATTTGTTCCAGTTAATGAACCTACATGGACACGTGGTTATCATCCAGAATTCACAGTTTACAATAGGGTTCACTCTTGGTGGTGTACATTCTGTGAGGTTAGACAAATGTATAATGGCACATATCCACCATTATAGTATCATACAAAGCATTTTCACTATCCTAAAAATCCTTGGCTCTGCCTAGTCATCTCTCTGCCCCCACTCCCCTAACCTGATATGTATTTAAAATGATTTATTAAACTGTGATTATAGCATCTTAATTTGGTCTGTGAACCCTTCTGTTCTGTGACTTCTGGGATCTAGTAATGTGTCCGGAGGTTACCACTGCATTAAGGTAATCTTCCACACATTTTTGACACAACCTATTTTTAAGATGCTGTTTGTAACCCGCTTTTTAGTCACCTAATGCTGGACCTTGTCAGTTGCTGATCTGATTTCCTCCCCACTCCCACCTCTATTTCCCTCCTAATAGAATCCTAGTTTTGTTCAGATCTCCACTCCTTCCCACTCAATCACTCGCCAAGGGAAGCCAGCCCCGCCCCCAATTGTTCGGCTTTACACCTGATTGGTGTAAGGTATTCCCATTCAAATTCCACTTGACCGTGATCGGCTCAGGAATGATCACTGGATAGAGTTCTGGCCAATGAGTTGTGAAGGGAGGTCTGCTGGTGTGTGGGTTGGGAGCTGTGGGGTTTCTGGTAAAGGGCTCCAATCCTATGAGAAGAGACAATTCACAGACAGCAAAGTCTCTAGTATTCCTCTTTATATCAGGCAAGGAAGTGGCACGTGGCATTGTTGAAGTCATCGATAGCCCTATGGGGATGCAAAGAAATGAGAGATGGACAGATCCTCCTTCCCTGATACAGACATCACTGAGCTACTGAATCAACCCACCCTGGAATCCACGTTACCTTTTATCTTCTGGTTGTTAAAATTCCTCCATTGTTGAAACCGGCTTCGGTGTAACTTTTCATAAAAAGCATCTTTAATGGAAACACCTCCCCCAAGCTATGGTTTAAATTACTTAAACTGGTCATTTCTTAGTATATGATTGTAGCCTATCAATACTAGAATCCTCTGGGTGGGTTCTTAAAGTACACAGGGTGAGGCCCACTGCAAACATAACTGAACTGAAATTTTAGTGGGACATCTGCATTCTCTCACAGACAAAGACATCAGAAATAATACCATAAATTTGATGAGATTTTTAAGAAAAATTATCCAAAACTTGCAAAGAAAGCTAAGGATGACTGTGTTTTGTTTGTTTTGATTTACTGTGAATGTTGAACGAACTCAACCAAGGGTTATTTAATATCTTGGAGAATGCATCTGTGTTCAATTTACTATTTGTTATTTGGCTAAAATCAGATAATGTAAGTTATATGTTAATTTGTAGATTTCTATCTGGGGGAAAAAAACCCCAAACGGTTACTATTTAGGGACTCTATAGGACATTGCCCACTTTTGAATCTCTTCATAAATTCATTTCAGCATCCTTTTGACCAACTTATAAATCTCTATTCTGACTTCTCCTTTGAATCTCTCTTGTCATCATATTGGTTCCCTTGTTTATTAATGAGTTGAATAAAAATTTTGACACATATTCATTCTATATTTGTATGTGAGCCATGCTTTCAACTTTTTGAAAATTAAACTTTAATAGGATTCTTAGCCCTTTGGTTCATTTTTTCCCTCCCAAGGAGGCATGACATGATTCCTTCCTTATTACCATTAATAGTTTCTTATCTTGATACCTGCAGGAAAAAGGTAAGGAAAGGACTCAGTTTTTCCATTTGTGCACGTGGTAATTTTGTATGTTTCTAAAGTAGATGCTATTGAGGTACTGTTCTTACCCTTGGCCACCATCCTGGGTGATTTCAAGTGATGTCTTAAATGCATTTTGGTGCTGAGCTAATTTCCTGTTTTACTGACAAAATGATGGCTCTGTTTTCTGGAATACATTTGGAGCATCCGGGGCAGGTGCAACCTACAGTTTTAATTAGCTACCATTTAAAATCTGATTGTCAGCCTCAGATCATGCCAGTTTTCACGATCATTTAGAACAAGTTTCCTGGGAGGTAGGGTTGCACAGAGGAGGGTGGTCAGGCAAGCAGGACTGTGTTCTCATCCCAGCCGTGCTACATTATCCTTCCATGGCTCTGAGCGGTTCATAGTTATTTTTTTCTTTCATGTGAAAAGGGGATAACAAGAAGCCACCTCAGAATGTGGTTTTTGAAGGAAGAGGGAAGAAGCTGGACAGAGTATCTCAGAGCTCACTTCTGAGATTCAGGTTGAATTCAGGTTCTGTCTCATATAGGCTTAGGATTTTGAATGTTACCTGACATCTTTGAACATCATTTTCTTCATCCAAAAAAGTAATAACAGTTCCTGTCTTGTAGATTGCAGTGAATTGCCATGTTCCTCAAACCTAGCTATTTGGTACGGCCCTCACGGATTTTGCTGTTATCTCCATACCTTCGTGAACAATTATCACACATTTTGCCCTATTTAGGTACTGCTTGTACGGTCATCTACTTAATAATTTTATTTGATTAATTTCGTTGAGCAAATACTTGCTGACCATCTACTTCTCTAGGCATCGTTGAAGCTTGGGGAGGTAGCAGTGAACCAGTGAGACAAAACTCTTGGCCCCTGTGGAGGTCAGGTCTTACATTTATGTTCAAAAGTCATTTGACAGCCCCTCTGTCAATTAAGAACCAATATAACTTGGAAAAACCATAATTTAAAAAAACGGATAAAAAATGTTCAAAACCCTCTGTCAATTGAAAACAAATCTTAACTTGAAAAAACAATTAAAAAGATGAAAATAAAAAAAGCAAAGCAGTATTGGTCTCAAACTCCAGCTAGATCGGTCTGCCCTTTCTTTGTTTAAAAGAGAGATTTTCAACCGTTGGAGGTGCTTGGCACGGGCTAGTATCACACCAAGGCTTTCTCCTTGACACAATTGGGAAAATCAATAAAGAACCAGAAAAGAGATAGCTTTTCCCGGCGTGAGATTCAGTGTTGTTTAATTCTATTGTCCAAGTTGACTTCATTCATCACCAAGTTCCACCTTTGCAGTTGCCACTCCAATGCGACACGAGGCCCTTAGAACCGTTCCTGGCACGGAGCAGATGCTCAGTGAAGGTAACTTTTGCCTGTAGCAACATTCATCATCAAAGAGAACACATTCCTCTGTGTACCTTCATGGAGAGGAAAAGTCTGGGAATCCTCAGCAGAGTTATAATTACTCATAGATTTCACGTCTGTTTCCACGAGGCTGCTGTTTCACTATTCCATCTTAGAATATGCCTTCCGAGCTTTGGGAGCCCTGGCGTCTTGTCTTTGTATCATTTGGCTCCTAGTACTAAAAGCCACATCCTGTTATGTTTGGTTGCTAGGTGGAGAAATGTTATCATGGGCTTCAGCAATAATTTATCCACAGAGCTCAAGGAGTTGTCATGTTCTCCTGACAGTGAGCTGCGGCACTTTATCAGCTCGCCTGTAAATCAGGCATGTGTGGGTGCGGATGCCAGTACTGTTTGATCTCTCTCAGACACTGTAATAATCTGCTTTTGTCTGATTGATTCCTTCACATCACCACGCACGTTGCAACAGAGAGTGGAGTGCCCTCTGTTTATCTCCGCTGGTCATCTGCACTGAGATGTAAGAGTTTTTGGAATTAGGGCCTTTCCATCATATCCCGGAGCTGGTTTCGTTCAATAAATCAGTGATAGCAGAATTGAATGCACTATAAATACCTCAAACCATATCTCTTACAAGAATGTAAGAGTAATTCATAGAAACAGGAAAGGTAACTTTGTGGGGAAGAATTACGACCCCTACAAGCCACAGACATTCAGGGTTTTTTACTGCCTGTGTTCACACTTCACCCTTTGAACTTTGGGGGAGAGAGAATACACTACTGGCTGGCATCGGCTCCTGGAAAATGCAGGCGGTAGAACAGAGCAGAACGGATCCCGTCCAGACTGATCACTGCTTTTCCACCTAAAAATGAGTTCTTCTCAATTCCTGTGGGCTTGCGTTCCGTATGGTCCTCTTTATCAGAGGGTGCATCACATCCACATAATGAAGGGAACTGGACTCTGGCATTGGATGTTTTAGGAGTCACTTTTCTGTCACCCCCACCTCGGGACCACCGCTGCGGGAGGTCTGCCTGCCTTTCTGATGCTGCAACCGCCTCCCTCTCCGGCAAGCCTGATCCCTGTTTCCTGGGCTCCTAATTACTGACAGGTAGTTGGGGGGCACACTTCCACAGCCCCGGCCCCAGCAGTCGGGTGGAAACCCGTGGGCTGATGACTGCCTTGGCGCATGGCAGCAGCTTGCTGAGCGGTGACCTGGGAGCAGGAGCCAATGTCCAGCCTGCTCTTGTTGAAAGCAGAGGTCAAGCTGCGTTGTTGACAGGACTGACTAAATCCCACCAGAAGAGGATTCTGTTGCAGCGTCCCTCTCTTGGATGGCAGCAAGATGAAATTACATAAAGAAGCCTTTCAGCTCAGAAATGAACCTAGCTGGTGGGGGGTGGGGGAAGAGCTTGAGCTGGCTGTTTGACGCATAGTCAGAAAGTTGGGCTTATTTTCATAATGATTGTTTGTTCCACTCCTACTGGGTGGTCAGGCATATTTGGGGCACCAGATATACATATTAGAAGCAGTAAAACTAGTGGCTAGAAGAGAATTAGGCAAACCACAGCCAGGGGCCAATTCCCACCTGTCGTCTGTTGTTGTCAATAAAGTTTTATTGGAACACAGCCACATTCCAATTCATTTATTTACATGTTGTCTATGAATGCTTCCTGCTACAACAGCAGAGTTGAGTAATTGCGACGGAGACCTTATGGCCTGCAAAGCGGAAACTATTTCCTATTGGGTGGTCCTTTACAGAAAACATTTGCTAACCCAGGGATTAGAGCATTTTCCCTGGAGCCAGACTGCCCATTCCGATTCTGGCTTTACCACTTACAAGTTCTGTGACCTTGGGCAGATTACATAACCTCTCTGACCTTTGGCTTCCTCATGCATAAAATGAGAATTATAAAATATTTATTTTATCACGTTAGTGGCTTGTTAGCTACCATAACTGGACAGCAGCCTTCCTTCTGCATGACTTGCAACCTGTTCACTTACGCTCACTCTGAACAGCTACACCTAACCTTCCCCTGTTCTTTCACTGCTGACATCCTGCGTGTGCTGTCCCCATGCACTGGCTTCCGTGAATTTACAGGAGTAGGGATGTGCAGCCTAGAGCTTTTGAAAAAGACCAGGACAGAGTTATAGCCTTCTCAAACAACGATACTTTATCAAATATGTTCCCAGAATTAGAAGATTTCTTCTGAGCTCTACCCCAAAGTGAGTTAGTCTGGCTGCTCGGATTAGAACGACCGTGGCCTCTGTGGTGTTACAGGATGATGTACAACACTCTGGAGAGAGCATGTTTACTCTTTATAATTCTACAAGGGCTTAGATGCAGTTTAAACACAATGAAGGTTAAACCCACTGTACGAAACCTTGAGTCCTGGAGACCCAATCATGAAAGGTGCAGTTCTGTACTCTCTCACTAGGGCCAGCAACTTTCTCGTTTTCGAGAATACCCGATTTAGCCCTGCGTCTAATTCAACTCTCTCATCGTGGCATGAAAATGGACAGAGAGAGGTGTGGTGGTGTTCCAGTAAAACTTTATTTACAAAACAGGTGGTGGGGCGTGGGCCCATGGTTTGCCAACCTTGCTCCACCATCTCTATCTTAACAAAGCTCATAGTTAGTCCTTGATCTCAACTTCTTATGGGAATTAATTTACTAATCTTAACAAGGATCTTACATGGTAGGTATGTTGACAGCATTATCATGCATCTGCATGAATGAGGGACCAGGAAATTAAGTAATTTGGCCAAGGTCATCCTGCTAATAAGTGGTAGACACAGGGCATGAACCCAGTGTGTCTGGCTCTAGAATCAGTACAGTAAGCTACTATCTATACTGTCTCTCTCAGTCTTAGTGCAAATAGTGATTTTCTTTGTAAGAAAATCATTCCAGCCTTTCAATGTCTTTCATGTGCCTATTAAAGCCTCTTTAGAGAAGATAGCTTTTTAATTTTTCAAAGTGTCCCTTGTTGGGTCAGTAACCAAAGAACAGGACACTCTGTCTCTATGGATGCTAATGGTTTGGGGTCACTTCATGGGCATGTGACCAGCTCAGGGCCACAGGATCCTGCTCTCAGAAAGGGGACCCATGCTTGGGATTGAATGTTCTTAGTTGCCACCTTGAAATCATTAATTTCATCTTGAAATTTCTGTTTTGTAAGTCCGACGGGACATGATTTGCGCCGGGGACTTGGAGTCTTAGCTCACACTGGGTCCTCCCTTCTACTGCCTGTTTGCTTCCCTGAGTGGGTTCTCAAGGCCTCTCCCTGGCACTGCCCGGCGACAGCTGCTGCCCTTGGCTCTGATCCCCACGCTCAAGGGAATGCTAAGAAGCAAACGAGAAACTGCCCTGACGGATGGAAAGAGGGACTACAAGAAGACAGGAAGCATTTCCTCCCTCTTTTATACAAGGGACTCTGCATTTTCATTTTGCACTGAGCCTCACAAAGCATGCAGCTGGTTCTGGCTGACTCCAGACCTGCTGATTCAGAGTCTGCATTTTTAGAAGACCCCCAGATGACTCCTGTCCATTTGAGCCTGAGATGCCCAGCCCATTGACGGCTTCCAAATGTGCCTGATGATCCGAATTCCTATTAAAAAACATCCCAGGTGATTCTGAGGCTCAGCCAGCAATGGGGCCATTGCCCTATGTGCATGTTTCCCAGCCTGCCCTGATGATCAGAATTACTTGGGGCAAGTTTTTAAAAGTAGCGCCCAGGCTCCATCGTCCGTCTTCTGAGATTCTCCAAAGGAGGGCCTTGGGAAGATGTATTTCTTTTTCTTTCTTTCTTTCTTTCTTTCTTCCTTCCTTCCTTTCTTTCTTCCTTCCTTCCTTCCTTCCTTCCTTCCTTCCTTCCTTCCTTCCTTCCTTCTTTCTTTCTTTCTTTCTTCTTTCTTTCTTTCCTTCTTTCTTTCTTTCTTTCTTTTTTAAATTTATTTACTTGACACAGAGAGAGAGAGAGATCACAAGTAGGCAGAGAGGCAGGCAGAGGGGGGGGGGGGAGCAGGCTCCCAGCCGAGCAGGGAGCCCGATGCGGGCCTGGATCCCAGGACCCTGGGATCATGACCTGAGCTGAAGGCAGAGGCTTTAAACCACTGAGCACCCGGGAAGATGTATTTCTGACAAGCACTCCAGATGACTCTTTTTGTCTGGTAAGTTTGGGAAACTCTCCAGAGATGATGCTGTAGGACCTAGAAGCTTCCCCAAATGCCTAACTTGCATCTATACCTGTCACTTCACTTACCTATGCACCCTGGCTTCACCTTGTGCGTACTTGATAAACATTCAACCTAGAGCTACCTCATCTCACACGCCTGCGTATTTGCAGGTAGCAGTGAAGAGCCATTTCCACGCGGGTCACAGCAGATTACAATGAGAAGGCAAATGTGTGTGTTTGGGGGTTTTGAGACCCAGGACTGGTGTTGTAAAGATACCAAGACAAAGCAGGACGGCCAGGCCCCTGGGGGTTGGGTCTTTGGTCAACCTCTGTGAACATGAAGAGGATGGAGGGGAAGAGAAGGCGCGGAGCCTTCATTCCACTCTTCTGTGCACGCGGGGTGTTCCTGAAGCCCTCGGACGGCTGGGGGGTCCTTATGGGAGGGGCACTGGGCAGTCGCCATTCCAAGCCAGACTCCGGTGGCTGGACCTTTTCTGTCCCACACAGAGACTGCGGAAGAGCCACAGCCCCAGATGTACAGAAGCATGAAAGCAGGGGTTTCAGACTCCAAAGCCTCCAGGGCTTAGGGCAGGACAACTGGTGACCTATCACCCCCCCCAACCTCTTCCTCCCCCAAAGGGGACAAGCCCTCCACTCAAGTCAGTGCTTATCACGTGGGGATGTGGGCTCAGCCTTCCCTGTGATTCTGGCTTTTTGAGAGAAATCTGAAGCCTGGATTGTCATGTTAAATTTCCTTATTCAAATGATGGCAATGAATCTTAAGTTTAAGGCAAACGGAAGACACGGTTCAGGCCAAACACATCCTGTTTGTGGGACAGATCTGGCCTGTAGGATTGGCTCTTGCTCTTTCAGGTTGGCTAACAAGGAGGAGTGCCTGAGCGACCTGTCACGGTGCGGTCATGCTGTGGCGCCTTGGTCCGAGAAGGGAAACCGCACCTGCGAGCTGTGTGTACATGTCTCACTGCCTCATTCCTGAGAAATTAGAGTTTAACGTGTTTGTCTTCTGGGGCTCTTGTTCTCTCTCTCTCATCCCCCCCCATGTGTGAGTTTGTGGATGTGTGCAAGTATGTACACCATGTATGTACTATGTATGCACTGCAGCATGTACCATGTATGCATGTACTCTGCATGTGTGTATGGACTTTTACATGTATGTCTGCACCACACGTGCCAACATGCATGTAAATGTTAGTTCCCGCTATTATGGCAATACTATTCATGCCTTTCATCCCTCTTGACTGATCAGTGACCATGCAGGGTCAGTTGTTAAAATCTGTCCATCATGCATATAGAATCATTATATTCTGTTGTCTTAACATATATTCATATAGGAGAAAATATAAAGAAATACGAAAATGTAAAGAAAATATAACTTGCACATATAATTTTGTTACATAATATTATATTACGGAATATACATATACTGACATTTATCAAGTCTCACGAATGTCAGACCTTGGCCAAAGTTCCTAGCAGCTTGATTATCGCCGGATTACCCACTCCCAGTTCTTTTGTTAAGGAACATGGCAGTCTAGCTAAAGACTACATTTCCCAGCCTCCTTTGAGCTGGGTGCTGGCCAAGGGAACTTGTGAGCAGAAGTGGTAATCAAATCTTTAAAGGGGGAGGGCATTTCCTCTGGTTTTCTTTCCCTTCCCGTTGGTTGGGATGCAGAGGGAAATGGTAGGAACTGGATCAGCCATCTTAGCCTGTGAGAAGCTGCATGTTGAGGAAGACAATCAACAAGATGGGGGAGGGTGCCTGGGTGGCTCAGTGGGTTAAAGCCTCTGCTTTCGGCTCAGGTCTTGATCTCAGGGTCCTGGGATTGAGGCCCGCATCAGGCTCTCTGCTCTTTAGGGAGCCTGCTTCCTCCTCTCTCTGCCTGCCTCTCTGCCTACTTGTGATCTCTCTCTCTCTCTCTCTCTCTCTCTCTCTCTCT
>LNAC01000171.1:1306503-1327268 GCA_002007465.1 Ailurus styani
AAAAAAAAAAAAAAAAAACAAGACGGGGGAGCCTGTGTTCCTACCATGGACGGATGTAGCCAGCCTGGATGCTGGTGCTTGGGCTGTTGCATGGAAAAAAGCCCCCTTTTCTTTACACTATATTATTTTTGCCTCGGTTATGTCAACCAGACCAGTTTCTCAATTTATACAGTGCCAAATGCTGTGCCCAGAAATGTTGTGTTTCACTTTTTGGTCTTTAAAAGCCTCGTAATGGAGTCAAATTTCTTAACTTAAGCAAAATGCTCAGGACAGTGTTTGAGGCATAGTAAATTCACAACAAATGAAGCAATTATTTTTATTATTATTTATCATCACTAATAGGAATAGGACCACGGCAGTTCAAGGGAGACCTCCAGGTTACATTTAAAGAGCTTTGACAGAAGGTTTGGATGAGCCACACGATTGATTGTAAACTTCCTAACAACAAAGATGCTTTACTTAAGATTGTGTACCCAGCACATGGCCCAGTGAAGGGGAAATAATAGGTGAACCGTAAGTATTTGCTGAAGAAATGATTTTAATGAATTTTATTTATATTTGACAGAGAGAGAGAGAGAGAGAGAGAGAGAGAGAGAGAGAGAGAGAGAGATATCACAAGTAGGCAGAGAGGCAGGCAGAGAGAGGAGGAAGCAGGCTCCCTAAAGAGCAGAGAGCCTGATGCGGGCCTCGATCCCAGGACCCTGAGATCATGACCTGAGCCGAAGGCAGAGGCTTTAACCCACTGAGCCACCCAGGCGCCCTGAAGAAATGATTTTAAATATAACCTGCATTCAGGCCTAGGTTGCAGGATGTCCTTAAGTAAGTTCCTTAACATCTCTGAGCCTCCATCATCTTTTAAACTCTGAATCAGGTGCCTTAAAAGATTATTGCTAGCTCTAACATCTGGTGATTTTCTGAGCTGTTAAGCAGTCTTAGAGATTACTTTCACTGTCACAAATCCGGACACAGAGATACCTGGGTAGGCAGATACATAGAGGATGAAGTGCCCTGTATCTGGCCTTCGGCCTCTTGGGTTCCCATATCTGCTTGTTACCTGTGTGGCTTTAAGCACACTGCCCAACCTCTAGGGGCCCTGGGTTCCTCATTTATGAAATGGGACAGTAGGTACAAGGGACATCTGTTGCTTTTACCTGCCCCGTGTTTCCTGTCCCCTTCAGCTGGTGACAAAGCCCATTATGTCTTGGAACTGCCCTTCCATCTCCTCCCTGTGGTTCGGCTGGGACTAACTCCATTCCCGTTCCAGGGGACTTGGGGCCTTGGGGGCTCAGACCATCGGCTCCTCCGTGGTCACTGCTATGGGTTGTCATCACACGCACGCAGGTATGACCAATCTAGTGTTCCATTTGCCCCAGGCACAGGGACTGGTTTAGGTGTGTGTGTGTGTGTGTGTGTGTGTGTGTGTGTGCGCGCGCGCACATGAACCGAGCTGGGCCAGTGGGATGCAATTCTGAGAATTTTATCCCAATATGGGGAAGAAAGGAGACCTATATTTCACTGAATCTGAAGTGGATGGACTTTAGGTGACTCAAAAACAATGGGGAGCACCAAGTAGAGTGACCAAGAGGCCAGCCAGGTTGCTTAAGACTGACCAAGAGGTGGACAGAGTCCTCACCCTGTGCTTTGAGGTTTTGCAACCATCCCTGCCTGAAGTCTGTGGGGACTTCCCAGTTTTGTAAACCAAGAATTTCTCTCTAAAAGTCATTAAAAAAAAGATTTTATTTATTTATTTGACAGAGAGAGAGAGAGAGCACAAGCAGGGGGAGTGGGAGAGGGAGAAGCAGGCTCCCCGCTGAGGAGGGATCCCGATGTGGGACTTGATCCCAGGACCCAGGGATCCTGACCTGAGCTGAAGGCAGACACTTAACCGACTGAGCCACCCAGGTGCCCCTTTTAAAAGTCATTTTTGAAGCATTTCCTTAAGTTTTTTTTTTCTTTCACTAATCCACTTTAAATTGAAGTTCAGACAGTTATATATTGCATCCTCTTAGAAGACCTGAAGAGACGACGCTTGAGCAGAGATGTGAATGAAGTGAGGGGGTTACGAAACCACGTGGCTCTCTGGGGAGAAGAGGGAACAGTGTGTGCAAAGACCTGGTTTGTTCAAAGTACAATGAGTGAAGTTAGAGAGATGAGATCAGAAAGCTAAGCAGGGGCCAGCTGATCCCAGGCCTATGTGATTCTTCATATTTTAGAAATGCCATTTTAAATCCTACAGTTGATTTTCCTATCAGTAATCACATCACATCAGAATTCAAAACTTTGTGGGCGCCTGGGTGGCTGAGTGGGTTCAAGCCTCTGCCTTCGGCTCAGGTCAAGATCTCAGGGTCCTGGGACCGAGTCCGCATTGGGCTCTCTGCTCAGCGGGGAGCCTGCTCCCTCCTCTCTCTCTGCCTGCCTCTCTGCCTACTTGTGATCTTTCTCTGTGTCAAATAAATAAATAAATAAATCTTAAAAAAAAAAAAAAGGAATCAACACTTTGTGACTCCTGATTGGTTTTGAGTAACGATGTGTTGTATGAATTTAGAACCTCTAAGTAGCTTCTACCAATTTCTCTTTGCTTCAGAACTGTTGGTCCTTGAAGTCTTAAAAAAAAATTCCATCTCCTTGCTGCCTCAGGGCCTTTGGGCATGCTGCTCTCACAAAAGTTCCTTTCTCTCCCTTGACCATCTAACCTCTTCATCTGACACTTCCTTAGGGAGCCTGCTTTGACCTCCCTCATGAGACTAGATCAAGTTCTGCTGTGAACATTCTCAAGGATTTTGTTTTCCTTCAAAGCACTTCTTACACTTGCAAATAATATATCAAGTACTTGATTTAATGCCTATCTCCTCTGATAGTTTATAAGCTTCCCAGAGCAGCCTCCTTGTATGGCTAGGTACTGGTGTCCTCAACTCTTAGGGAGGTGTTAGCATAAATACTCAATATTACATCGATAAATATCACTAAAAATTATAAATAATCTGAGGCAAGACTGGCATCCCCTTCACCCTTCTTTACCTGCACCCATTTCCCTTGTCTGTACATGTACATGCAGATGGCACCTCAAGTGAGTGTTACAAAGCTGGGACTTAAAAACTCAGAAGTGGGAGAAATGGCTCCTGGCAACCTGTGGGGAGACAGGAAGAGGGCATTTGAGAAAGATCCCAGGAGGTCACGATGTGCTCAGAGAGAGCCTCTAGGAATGAGCCAACCTGTGCCGTGAGGCTTCGATGAGGCTGGACCTCCTGTTTGGGGAGAGGTGGAGTTAACTTTTTCTGGTATTAAGTGTACAAAGAGTCTAAAGGTTGGGGAAAAAGAGAAACATCTGTCCCAAGAAGGGCAACTCTGTTGCCTAGAGCAGACCAGCAGAAGCTGCTGACCAACCTAGAGATGGTCCAGACGCTCCTCTGGGTAGTGTCATTGCAATGTCTTCCAACCTGTTTCAAAGCCTCCTTGGTGAGGAACTGACCTTTCGGTTTACATCTGAGTGACACGGGCTGCAGCATTGCTCGTAATGAGGAAGTGAATGGAAAATGAACGTCTTAAACCCTTGCTATCCCGTTTAATGAGAGTTGAGTTTTTCTCTACCATTTCTTAAACGAAAGACTTCAAAAATGACTTTTAAATCAGAAAGGGAAAGCTAATCACTTCTTGTTCTGTGGTTTTGCATCCCGTGAGCTGGGATGAGCCCATGGGATTGTAATGTGATGAGGAAGAAGTTTGTTGACCACCCCTGGGCACGTGTGTTCTTACTCTTCCTGCTGAAATGAAGCTTCCCTGCACGGCCCCCGCCCCCTGCATCCCTCCCTTGCCCTCCGCTTGCTGTTACTGTGCTCCTTCCCTAGCCTTGCGAGGTGCTCCGTGCCGGTGACGTCATTTCCAGGCTGTCATCATCTGCCCATTTTCCAGGAAACTGCAGCAGAGTGCGGGTTAGAAAGAAATATGCCTGAAAGGCTTGCTACTAAATGGTCCAAGAAGTACCTGAGTATTTTTAGATGGTCCCAAATCATGGGCTATTTGACCTTCTGGATACGTGGTCACTGTTTTCATCTAAAAGGGAACTATCCTAAGAATACGCAGTGCTTCAAATACCTTTTTGTCCATGCAAAATTATCTAAAGTACTATTATGATCCAAAGAGCTCATTCTTCTTTGGATTTCATTAAAGTAAGAAGAAAGGTGTTTGCTTTTTTATTTCTTTCCTCTTTCCTCTGAGCCTGTTCCCGACTCACCTCGTGAGCATTTCATAAATCTTGCATCTGGGTAACATAACACCGCACGGCGCTTTTTAACCAGAACATTTTGTTTTCTGAGTGATCTGGAACCGAGGGATCCGGCAGAGAGGGGCAGTGCTGGGGAAGCGAGAAACCGCGGAGCCTGGGTGGCGGCGCAGCCTTCTGGGACGCGCCGGGGTTTCTGCAGCCTCACCAGAGAGTCCAGGACGCACTGGGGTTTCTGCAGCCTCACCAGAGAGTTCAGGACGCACTGGGGTTTCTGCAGCCTCACCAGAGAGTTCTCTGCCGCAGACAGTGGCTTCAACGTTGCACACACTTCCTTCCTATGCCAGCTTCTTGCTTTTCTAAAATTTCTGAGTTCTCTGAAATAAAACTTTGTTTTGTTTTTTTTTCTTTCCCCCCCCAAACAGAAGGGTCTCTTATTTCCCCCCACACTCCTTCCTCTGTACTTCCCCACATATCAAGAAATTTAATTGTGAATTTAAGTTTGCTGGGTAGTATCTAACCAATGCCTGATTTACTTGGGTATATGGAAAATTTACTGTTTACAACCTGCTTTACCCTAAAAGGAATATGTGGTAATGTGCACGCAAACTGTAGTAAACAAAATGAAATAATAAAAGAAAGTAAATATAGAAATTTAGGATCAGGGAAAATAACAAATAAAAAATCAAGAACATATAAAAGAGGAGTTTAGTGAGTGTGTTACCAAGCTCAACTACAACTGTGCTTTAAATTTGGCTCTGAGCTTCCTGGTAACCAAAGAAAAAAGGTGTGGGTGGACCAATTGGTTTAATAATTCCTTTTATTAAAAAAATCCGGGCTCCTGGGTGACTCAGTGGGTTAAAGCCTCTGCTTTCGGCTCAGGTCATGATCTCAGCGTCCTGGGATCGAGGCCCGCATCGCGCTCTCTGCTCAGCAGGGAGCCTGCTTCCTCCTCTCCCTGTCTCTCTGCCTGCCTCTCTGCCTACTTGTAATCTCTCTCTGTGTGTCAAATAAATAAATAAAATCTTTAAAAAAAAATCCAAAGTGTCATCAATCCACAGGAGATGCAAGGCATTTTATAAACTAATACGGAAAGGCATCTCACATAAGGGTATGGGAGGATAGATGAATTAAGTAACAAATAGGATGGTAGTTTGCATGGGATTATACCTTGTTAGCATCTTGCAAGAACAGCCGAGGCCATAACATTGAAGCAGTTCAGTGAGAGGTTTGCAGAAAGGTACCACGGCATGAGAATAAGGCACACATAGAGGGAATAATTAGGAGACTCTGCTACATAGCACGGTTACGTAGAGAAATGAATGTCATGTCACTTTTATAGAGATTGTCCCTTGTGGACGCCAACAAGAGGCATAATAAAAACCATCTGTCTAGATTGGGGGCTATGTGGATGGACTGGCAGAGCTCTCACCTGGGAACACTGAGCTAACATGTGATTCATAGGGACATATTTGACCTCTTGTGTAGATGAATGGTTTAGTTGACAGGGACTGCTTAATTTCAGAGTTACATTATGGGGGCTTCTCAGCCAAGGTACTGAGAGTCTGGCTGTGATTGAGACTACGCCTTTCAGGCAGGGCCCAGAGCTTTTAATACGCCTTGGACAGAATGTTAAACACCTTGTCATGCCTCAATCTTCTTAATCGTTACTAATGATGATAATAAAAATGATGACGATATTCAAGGCAGAGGCGAACAAAGGCAAGGCAGTGACTCACGGAGTTGAGCAAGGTGTCATGGCAAGAAAGCCCGGGTGGGAGATGGAACCTTGGTTCTTGCCCCCAACATGACCGGTAACCCAGTCAATTCTTGCACGTCTTCACGTTTCCTTAATCTTCAAGTGAGCCTATGGCAGCATTTCTCGAAGTGTCCACCTGTGACCAGCAGCCTCAGCATTAACTTGACCTGGGAATGAATTAGAATCGACCCACTGAATTGCTCCAGGTCATTCTCTGAAAGAAGTGCTCAACTTTGGGAACTACTAGACCTTGGATTAGGTCTCCTTTCATGTGTGCAGAATGATCCCTAATTCTCCATCCCTATTTGTATGCACACCATTTGCCAGCTCCTCCTATTAGGAGGTAGAGTCTAGTCCTTCAAATTTTGAATCTTTGCTGCCCCTGGGTCTTGCTTTGGCCAATAGAATGTGGCAGGAATGATGGGATGCTATTTCCAAGCTACCTGGTTCCCTCTCTCTCTCCCTCTCTTGTCTCTTTTTTCAATTTCTCAGAACTCAGCCACAACCAAGCTGCACACCTGGACTAACTTGCCAGAGGATGAAAATCCACATGGAAGAGAGCTGAGTCATTGCTACAGAGACAGTCCTGGACCAGCCGGCCCTCAAGCGATCTGCTAGCTAAGAAAAATGCATAAGTGAGCTCGGGTGTCATTAGGTGGGCCTGGCCCATCCAGAAGACACTCTAAGCCAACCCACGGTCTTATGAGCTGAAATCAGTGAATAAGCTTTAAGCTACTGGGTTTTGTGGCTTTTCGTTATATAGTATTACCATGGCAATAGTAGTATAAGATGGAAATTCTGTAATTCTGCAATTCTAACAGTTCTGATCTCGATCTGTTGTTAGTAATTTTGAATTCACAGAGAACAAATTCAGGGGTGAAAGCAACATGACTTTATTTTTTCTTGACTTAATCTGTTTCGTCCTCTGAGCCCCTGTTTCATCAGGAGGTGGGTAGTTATGTAATCTGCAGGTACTTCCAGACGATCTAGGTCGACACGATTATGGCAGATGTTACTTCTTACCACGATTCCAGCTCTCTCCTTCTGCGTGCACAGGAGGACGGTCCTCCCCATCTCCTTGAAGTTCGGTGTGACCAGAGGACTGTTTTTGGCCGATGAAATGTGTGCAGGAACAGGTCACTTCTGAGTGGAAGCATTTAGGAGTTTGTGTGCGATTGTCCCCGTTCTCTCTTCCTCTTCCTTCAATGGTGGAGAGTATGTTGTTGCATAAATGCCCCAAGATTGAAGTAGCCTTGAATGCTGTGCTCCCACGCGGGGATCAGCTGCCCTGGGGAGTTGCCTGGACCTATAGTTGGTTTGTCGTGAGCAAGAAAGCAATGTTTGTTTCTTAATTTTCTCATAGTTCTGGAGGTTGGAAGTCCCAGATCGAGATGTCACTGGGTTCAGTTTCTTCTGAAGCCTCTCCCCTTGGCTTGCAGATGGCCACCTTCTCGCCGTATCCCAATATGGGCTTCTCTCTATGTGTGTGTGTCCCCAGTGTCTCTCTGTGTGTCCAAAATTCCTTTTCTTGTAAAGACACTCAGCATAGCAGATTAAGGCCCACCCAACAACCTCATTTTAATTTACTGACTACTTTAGAGACCCTATTTCCAAAGATAGTCATATTCTGAGGGGCTGGGGGAGGGGACTTCAGCACATGAATCTGCGCCCGTAAATCCTGGAAATGTACATTCTAAAGGCACTTCCGTAGGGCTAGAGAACCAGTGGATGGTTGGGATGGGGACAGCACATTGACTTGAATCTCCAGCATCGTCTCCGCGGATGGGATGTCCCGTGTCGTACAGGCACACATGACTCCCCTGCACTGTACCTGTCCTGACCCAGATGGCCGGCTCATCTTCTCACGCTGTTGGCTACATTAGTATGTTCCTGGCCCCACAGAGGAAAAACAAACCATCCTGGGCACCCTGGCACGAGGAAGCTTACCGAGAGCCTTCCCAGGTCCGTCTGACTGTCTGGGGGTTTGCCTACCCACTTCTCCACCGCTCTCACACCAACTGAACGATCCCCACAATCCTTGTGCCTTCAGGTTTCACCAAGGGAGCAGATCCCAGGACATTTCCTTTTGAAATTCTCTAGGGTTTCTATCCCTCCCCTCCATTGTAGGGTGATTCTGGGATCTGTATGTGGGCCTACGATTTGGGGCTCCTTTCTATAGGAACCTAAGTTTCCACAAGCATCTACATCTGTTTTCTTTGGCTCTTTCTCCTTCACCTCTAATTGGATGGGAAAAACTTGCTCTGCCTAATCGTATATTCTTCTGTAACTTTTTAGAAACTTTTTTTTTTTCTGGACCTTGACTTTGAAACTCAAAACTGGAGACTTTGACACCTTTGGTCTTCAGATCCTCTCTGATAAACCTAGCTGGGGGCAGGATCTGCCAATCTCCACGCATATCTCAAGATATGCCAAGTTAAATCTTGTTATTTATAAAAAGAATAAACTTTGAATGGAGACAAGCCATGAGGTGGGAATAAATTACCAGGAATTAAACACACCTTACTTAACATATCAAAATAGTTACCCCTGCATCAGAATGTATAAATTTGCCCTAATAAGATTTCTTCTTCTTAACACCAAGATATAAGACTAAATTCTACCTTGAAAGAATTCAGTTTTCAAAGTGAGAAGTTGACACCCTTGGTTTAGAAGTCAAGCTCAGGGTCCAGAAAAAGGGGGAAAGTTGCTTGATTTTAGCTGACCATTGAGAAAATGAAAGCAGTTTATCTGGAGGCAATGTTTGAAATATAGGGCAGAAAATCGAGTTTTTCAATATAAAAGCAACACTGATATTGCACAAATATTATGAATGCTTCCAAGTAAGAACATTGTGAGTGCAGAAATGAATTTGTGATTGACGTAAGGAAGAAGGATGAATAGAGAATGATCTATAGCCTTTGTCTGAAACCTCATAAAAGTGTATCTGAATGCTGGTTTTCCCCAGTTTCATCAGCTGTGAATGACTATATGAAAGATGTGTTCGAGTTAATGAGGGCCTAGGAGTCCTTTAAAAAAAAAAAAAAAGGATTGTTTAAGAGAGTTTTCTCCTTACAACAAATTGGGTCTTACATGTTGAGATTGGGGTGTTTAACACCTGGATTCTCATTTTCCCTCGTTAATCTTCCCTCTCCATTGTCAGTTAGCACTCCCCCCTCTGGTCCTTCATATCTTCATGATCTCTCCACTCTTTCCAGGAGGGATGGATTTCTTGATGTGTTTAGTTTATTGCTTAGCTCCCAAATAATGAAAGCATGTACGGTATGCTTTGTTAATTCATTCACTGGTGTAGGGATCAGCATACACTTTCTATAAAGGGCCAGATAGTGAATATTTTTGGCTTTGAGGGCCAGGCTGTCTCTGTTGCCATGACTCAACTCTGCCAACATAGAGAGAAAGCGGTGGTAGACAGTCAGTCAGTGAATGGTCATGACTGTGTTCCAATAAAACTTTATTTACAAGAACAGGCAGTGAGCTGGACTTGGGTATCCGGCCATAGTTTGTGACACCTTCGTCCTCATGGGGGGTGGGAGTAGCAGAGCTCCCTAATAACGGAAAACGTTATTTTCTGGTGATTTCTCATTTTCCATCCTCGTTTTAAATTTCCAAATGCTCCATTTTTCCTTCCTCCAGTGGCTCAGGGACGTATGTGCTGAAAGAGCAGCTGGTGTGAGATAAGCAGGTGAATTCTATTTTGGATCATGCTGACAGCTCGGGAGAAGGGAAGCACCACCTAGATTCCGTGAGTGTACGTGTAGGGTTGGGGGGGGGTGGGAGAAAAGCATCTACTTGCTGTGAAACAGAATCAGGTGAGGTTTCTTGTAAAGAAGAGCAGGTGAGTGGTTCAGTTGGCTAAGCACCTGCCTTCAGCTCAGGTCGTGATCTCAGGGTCCCGGGATCGAGTCCCGCATCGGGCTCCCTGCTCAGCGGGGAGCCTGCTGCTCCCTCTGCCCCTCCCTCTGCTTGCGCACTCTCTCTTTCTCTCTCTCAAAAATAAATACATAATAATAATAATAATAAAAGAGCAGGTACCTGCTCATAGCTGAGGAGTAGAGCTGGCTGTAGGCTTGCTGGGTTCTTGCTTTCTCTCATGCCCCAGATTCTTCTCTTCATGGTCTCTGGAAACTCCTGGAATGTGGCCCATCCTCTCCCGAAGCGGTATCCTGTGAAAAGGCTAAATGAAACCTAGCACTACCAAGCGGATTTTCTTTTATCAGGGGCTCTCCAAATATTCTCATGATTTATTTTCTTCCATTATAATAGCTATATTTGTTTCTTATCAAAATTTGGCAGCTACTGGAGAAGGATAATGTTTGACAACCTACTATTTATCCAGTCTCTTTTATTCAGCACTGTGCAAGTCATTATATGTGTGTGTGTGTGCATTTACATATCACACACACACAATCCTAAAGACTCATGACAAATCTTGGAAGTAGCTAGTTTTAGGCAGAAAGAAGTTAAGTAACTTGCCCAAAGCATATATTGGAGGTAGGATTCAAACATAGTTGTCTGATTGCAAAATTCCCATTTGATTCTTTTCTGGGGACTACACTACCTTTAGGAAGAAAGAAGAAATAATCTCTGCAATCTCCCTCAGGGAAAACCATGGTTACCTTTTGCTGTGTTTTTTTTTTTTCCTCCCCCAAGGGTTTTCTGATTTTCCTTCTATTTTTTTCGAGGATAGCCGAGGTCATGCTGCAAATATAATTTTATTTTCTTGTTGTTTTTCACTTTCCATTAGTATTTAAATGTCCTTTGTTGGTGGGTGAACTTCCAGGAGCTTCCCAGGTGTAGCAAGAAAGTGGCCCTTATTTTCTGAGGGCCAGGAGAGACAGAAGAAAGAGACAGACCACTCCAGGTTGGTAGGTGGCAGTTTTAAAAAGCAGAGGAAACTTACATCAGAGGCTTGTCTCAGGTGATAACAGGACAAACGGATCCCTGCAGTCACTGGCCAAATCTTAAAAGTTTCTAAAGGGGCCCTAACTGGGCTCAGTCACATATACCATGCATGTGCTTTCAACAGCACATCACTGTCTCAAGGTTATGACCTTGGACAGCCTCTGAGAGTGGGGACAGCGTGCAGAACCCATAGTCCAAGGACAGGGGCGGGGGTGAGGAGCCTCCAAGTGCCTGGGTCCAGTTCATGGGTAAACTGGTGGTCATGTCTTTTTGGTGACCTTTCCTGACACATTCCAAAAGCTCTTTGTAAGTATCCTTTTAATGGTGTCTACTACTTCTTTATTTGGTACATTATAATTACTTTAACCAACTCTAGTCTGTTGAACTTGTCAGTTATAGCTAGCTTTTCATCGTTTTAAATAAAGAGGTAAAGGACACCCTTTAAGTTTGAGACATTTCCCTCCATAAAACTTCAAAACTCTGAAAAGTTATCAAGAAACATAGAAATTCTATTTGTAAAAGGGGTGGTTAAGACACACTTTCTTTGGGGGAACCCCCAAATCTTATTTACTGAGAATAAAGAGTATTTCAGTGCAAGTTTAGAAAAAAATCTACATGGGGGCCTCTGGGTGGCTCAGTAGGCTAAGTGTCTGGCTTCAGCTCAGATCATTATCCCAGTGTCCTGGGATTGACCCCTGCACTGGGCTTCTTGCTCAGTGGGAAGCCTGCTCTCCCTCTCTGCCTGCTCCCTCTCCCTCTGCCTGCTGCTCCCCCTGCTTGTGCTCTCTCTCTCTCTCTCTAACAAATAAATAAAATCTTAAAAAGAAAAAAGAAAAAAATCTAAATGAATGCCCAAAGCCCAAATCCACGATGAACAAAATATCAACATTTTAAATAGAGGCAGGGTCGGTACTGCAGATTTTCTCTTTAGCCTTAGGCTCCAATATGGCGCTGGCACAGTGCTGTCATGGATCCAGCCCTGGCTGAGGAGACGTAATTGGTGTTGGAAGGAGGTACCTAGAACCAACTTTATTACTCTTATTAAGCCCTCTGGGAAGCTATCTGTTGGGTGTTTTCTCCTGAAAAGGTGAAGACTGCCTGATTTCAACCCCCAATTATGCCCCTTACAGCATCCACTTGTCCAAAATGCTCATGCTCTCTGGACCTCGCTTTCCTGAGGTTCTCTGTGGAGATGAGATAATCCTTCAAGTCTTCCACTGATGTCAGGACTTAGTGAGATACGTGTGGGTCCCTTCTAACAGCCAGTGCTTGGCTTTCGATAAAGACTCAAGAAATGCATGTCCTTTGATAGCCAAGTTGTGAGCCTGTGGCCCTAAGCTGAAGGCAGCCTGCAGACCTACTTGCTTCCTTCCTTGGGGCATTGTTAGATTTTTTTTTTTAAATTAGTTGTCAGAATTTTAAAATCATGAGATTGGCCATTAAAAAAAAAAAACTACAAAAATCAGATCTGGCAACGTGCCTTCCCTCGTGGCCAAATCTACAGATGAGTAGATTTCTTAAGATGAAACAAATTCTCTCCAGTTCATCCCAGACCGTGATTGTCAGATTTTGAAAATAAAAATACCAAAACCCAGTTAAATTTGAATATCAGATAACTGAATAATTTTTTTAAAAGATTTTATTTATTTATTTGATGCAGAGAGAGAGATCATAAGTAGGCAGAGTGGCAGACAGAGAGAGAGGAGGAAGCAGGCTCCCCGCTGAGCAGAGAGCCCAATGTGGGGCTCGATCCCAGGACCCTGAGATCATGACCTGAGCTGAAGGCAGAGGCTTTAACCCACTGAGCCACCCAGGCGCCCAACTGAATAATTTTTTAGTGCAAGTATGTCCCATGCCAATTTGAGACATCGGTATACTAAAAAAAAAAAAAAGTATTTAAAAATGTCTTGAAATATTAAGAAATGATTTGTTGTTTCTCTGAAAGTCAGATTTAGCTGGGCATCCTGCTTTTCCCTGGGGAACCCCTCCCAGCCCCCTAGAGCAGCTTCACTTGACCTCTATGGACATCGGCACAGACCAGGCGTGACTCTGAGAGCTCAGATTCCAAGCAGAGGTAATATTTGACAAGCTGCACACAAGTGGAGTCACTGAACTATAGTTTTCAGCTGTTTAATGAACTGACTTCCAGTCTGGGGGCCTTCGCTGCCTCGGCGTGGTGGAAGCCGTGGGAGGGATAAATCCATCTAAGGCCGTCTCAGAGCTGCCGGGCCAGGGCTCCGAGCAAGTGCTTGTAAGTGTGCGAGTGAAGGCAGATGAACCCAGAGGACTCTCGCTGCTCTTGGAGTGCCTTCAGACAGAGAATCGGGCATGATAACGTCCCCGTGGAAACAGCAGCTGTCTTGGAAGGCCAGGACAGGAAGGATGCCGGTGTTCTCCTTACATCGGCTTGAGAGACCCTGGCCAAGGAGGCAGGAGGTTTTCAATAAAGAACTGTTTATGTCTCTGTTTGATGGAAGAAAGAGGTAGATACCTATAATGAGACTGCTCTGCACACTGACCAAAGATTTTCTTCTCTCTCTGGCTTCTAGCAACTGGAAACAGGCAAGCCTGGGCAGGAGAGGAGAGAATTAGCTAGAACAGGAGTTTCAACCTTGGCACATTTAACTCTTGTTGTTGGATATTATTTTTTGTCATCGGGGGTCTCTCCTGTACATGGTAAGTTGTTTAGCAGCACCCCTGACCCCCACCTCCTAGATGCCAGGCCCTCCTCATCCACCCCAGCTGTGGCAACCCAAAACGTGTCCACGTATTGCTAAATGTCTCCTGAGAGGCAGGTTCTTTCCCAGTCGAAGCCACTGTACTAGAAGTATCACCACGAGAATGAATTAGGGCACAGATGCCCCAAAGGCCAGGCAGTAAGTTCATTGTGAGAGTCAAGCTTCAAGTTTAAGGTCATGGGGGTGGGGTGAGGCACCTAGAGCTCAAGTGCAATTATGAAGTTCGCGGGCCAAATTAACCTCTTCTGTGGGCAGAATTTGGGTTAAGAGAATCCAGTTTGCAGCTATCGAAAGGGGAAGATCAGCTTCACCACTATTTGGTTTATGGTACTGATGATTGTGTGTTTCACCTCTGCGCATCTCCCACTTTTTGGATACCCTTCTCTTTCTCTATTCATCCCCACTCCCTGACACCCCCCCCCCCAAATGCCCCACTAACCATGGCTTCGTAGCCCAGGGGGTAGCCCCACCTCCAGCCCTGGCGACATTTAGCCATGTCTAGGGACATTTTCAGTTGCCACGAATCGGATGAGTAGAAGCCAGAGATGTCCCTAAATATCCTACAACGTGGACAGGACAGCCCCCCACAGCAAAGAATTTTCTGGTCCCAAAGAGTCACACTCCGGAGGCTGTAGTAGGAATGTCCTCGCCTAAACAATTCAGAAGGGACTTCCCTACACACCCCAGGGCCCTGGGGTTTGAGGGGACTCCTCTCGAATCCGTAGTTGGGAAAATGTCAGCATACAGACTCTAAGGAGGGACATTGTCTTTTCTTTCCATTTTGTACTCATGCCCAGAAATAGCAAGACTAGCAATTCTGTGAGGATACAGGTTCTTATGTAACCTTTCCCTCCTTTCTTTGGGGGTTTGGGTGTTTTACAGAAGTTCATCTGGGTCTCAGATTCGTACCTGATCCTAATCTCTGATGAACATCATCAGATAAAGGGATTCTCCTAACACATTTGGGGCAGACAGGAAAGAAGCTTAACAGGTCTGGTGAGGAGAGAAGGCTGCAGGGAGAAAAATAGACCAACTCGATTTCCATACACAGCCCTAAATCATCTCAGCATCATTATCAAAACACTATCTGCACTATTTACGTGGTTGCAAATGGGAAGAGCTTTGATGACCTGTGTTTCATCAAGTTGCCAATGTATCCCTCCCCCACGCCTTGTGCCTTCTGTTCTCTTTGAAATATTATTTGGCTCCATTTTTTCTTCATGCTGTCTCTCTCTCTGTCTCTCTCTCTCTTTTTGTGCGTGCGTGTGACCACAATTGTAGTTTCAGTAAATAAAACGGCTGCTTGATAACGTGGAACGGCCCAGCGCTTAACTCTGCCCTTGGAGATCCTTTACATCAAAGCAGCGATCAAAAAGTGGTGCAGATAAAATTTGTCATCAGGGATTTCCTACAAAAGAATTACAGTGGAGAAATGGCCTGATCGATACTATGGATTTTCACTGCAGGGGCTGGTGGTCCAATTGCCGTGAGACACTCACACAGATAAAAGGGCATGGCTGCCACTCCGTCACAGACTGCTGACTCAGCAAAAACTTGTCAGGTATTTATAGGCCAGAGTGATACAGAATTATCACCTTGCAGTGCCCGGCGCGTGTTCCTTCGGAGATTGCCTTTCTTTATGGGATTGCTAAATGCAGGTGAATAGAAAAATGATGGCTAACAGCTGTCAAAATGCAACAGAATGAAGTACTTAAATCTTTTTTTATCCATTAAAAGGGTAACAACCATACATATATCACGGCACAGACATTGTAATGATATTTGGGGGCTGGTAAACGAGGGGGTAATAAACAATGTGTGTTCTGATCAGAACAGCAGAGGAAATAGACCTGGGGGGGAAGGCAGGGCTTCCCTGAAGCCTTATAATTACTTTAACGGTTGAACATTATCTAACAGAAGGAAAACAAAATTACATTTGCGTCTCAGTCTTTGGGAGACCCGCTTTCCGCTGAGCTGGCATTTTGGAGGCATTGAACTATTCCCTGGAACACTTAACCAGGCTCCGTGCAGTCTGAAATTTACTGAATTTCACCTAGGCCAGGTTAATTACAGCACGTGGAATAACAATCACTTATTGTAAGTTTCTCCAGCTGTAAGCCTGGGGTCCCAGCGAGAACTTTCTCTTGCGCATTTCCAACCGCAGTGCTCCCGCCGAATTTCAGCTGTGCTGAAGGCGGAGGAGCAAGCGGTACCTTCTCTCCGCAGAGCGCGGTTGTTCCTAGAGGAGGAGACGGATCCGCTGGTTGTGAGCCGGCTCCGCCGCTCGTCCCGGCTCTCGAGTTCCGTAGCCGTTCCCTACCTAAGGTAAGTAATTGCTCTGATTCCCAGTTACCGTTTCCTCAAGGAACTCCTCTGGAAAAAGCTTACTAACCCATCTAAAACATCCATACAGTGTTTGTCTTATTTTTTATTACGTGAGAATCGACTTCCAGAAAGGTTCGAAATACCACTTATGGTTCCCCTGTAGGATCCTGGCTTGTTTGAAAATACGTAGCATTGTGTCTTGTATACCCCTTCCCCTAAAACATTTTACTAAAATTTTCAGTGAACCATTTTTTGGTAAGCTTAAACATTAAAAGAAGAATCTTTTCCTCATTTTCAATATTTAGAAAGTCTTGCAAAGCAAATAGGGAAATGAACAAAATACATAGGATATCATCAATAACAGGGCCTCTTGACGTTAATGAATTCTCCATTTCTTGAACACCTGTGGTGGATAGACCTTGTGCAGGGTGTTGAAGAAATGCAGTGAATGAAAACTGGCTTTCAAGTAAGGAGCTTATGGAAAAGAGGACAGGAAAAATATTTATTGAACAAATACTTCATGCCAGGCCCTTGGCAAATGTTACAACGAAATAGCAAACAGCTAGAACAGGCAAGGCAGGCTCCTAAGTGTTCTTTTGATTTGTGTGCTCCTCATCACGGTTCTGGGAGGTAGGGTTATTTATTAACATGCCCACTTTACAGGTGGGGAAACTGAGGCAACAGAGAGGTTGAGTAATTGGGCAAAAGCTCAGACTTCCTACTGCAGAGTTACATAGCCTCTCCCCATCCCATGAAGTTGGTGTCCTTATGGAACAAATAGGCAAGGCTCACGAGCTCACGAGCTCACAAGCACCGAGCATTTTGCCCTGCCAATTACTTGAAGAGCTGGGATCTGAACCCAGGCACACCTGCCTTGACATTCCTAGCTAGTTTCCGTGTCATTTACAGAGGGCCCACCAAGCCGGCAAGACTGCAGCTTCTAACTTCAAAAACAAAAGTCAGGAAGTGCAAGCTGTAACATGCAGTCCAGGGAAAAGAATTTAATTTCAGGAAGCATACCACCTGGAAGGAACATTAACAAGACTTTTGTACCCAGATCGTCCCTGGCCAGCATCAGGTAGGACTCGAAAATGTAACCGGCACCTTCCGGGACTGTCCATGGGGAAATCATCTTTGTGCCTGTTTGAACTGCTTTATACTGGTGGATATCATTGCTGCTATCATCACAGGATTGTTGTATGGAAGTTTACTGTCACTGGCAATAAACATAGATGAAAGGAGGGGGGAATAAGAAAACAAAAGGGAAAAGTAGAAGCAAAAAATGCACCAGAGTGAAAAAAAAAATCCATAAACGAGTTGTTTTTTTGTCTCTCTGGTTGCTCTGATGTGCACAAAGGAAGTAGATGGAATAAAATCACATCTCAGGAACACCAACATAAATTCCCCCTTGCTTTGACAAGTACGTAATTTTCTTCAGAGATGCTCTTCACGTCTGGAGAGTTATGAGCCAATTTCATTCCCATCTGACAAATTTACAAAGAAACATTAGAGAAAAGGGATTAGGAAAGCGAGAAATCTTTATAGACTTTTTCCTCAGGCTGTATTTCCCTTCCATCTTCTGGTTCTTCCTCGAGGACCATGCATGAGTGACTCACACAGTATGGCCCCATAACAGGGACGCTTAGCAGAGACACAAAATGCACCATGTGCTTTCAATTAACGAATGGTATTTACATTATTGGAGAGCGGGAGGCAGGACTGGGGGTGAGGAGAGAAGAGTGTTATTGACAAATATTTAGACGAAGTCTCTGAAGTATCGTTCAGAGTGGTATTTGGAAAATTAGACTTTTTGTAAGAAATAGGGGGGGAGAGAAACGAAGGGGGAGGAGGAGAGAGGTGGGGGAGAGAGGAGGGAAAACTGAGTGGTCTAAGGGGGTTTATAATGGAGATACCCATTCCAGGATGATTGTAATAAGGGATTAATAATAGCGAAGTATACATTTTTTTTTCCTCTGGTAAGATCATAGATTCTAAGAGGAATGTGGAGGTTTTTGACCTTTAAAAAAAAATCTCCATTGCTAATTTCATTGTGCAGTGTTCAGAGTGACTGACTGTTCAGTTTGTCCAGGACTGTCCTGGTTTCTGGACTGAAATCGCACGTCGTGGGAATCCTTACATCCCGGGCAAACTGGCAGGGTCCATGAACCTACGGTGATGACTGTGGCTCCCACGCGGATTACACGAGTTTTTGGCAGTTGTTAATTCTGAGTATTTGCAGCCTTGGATTGTTCACTTTTTGGCTTTATTAACTAGTGAAGTTGGTGTGCCTGTGTGCGTGCGTTCACATACACAGACACTTAAATGCATATGTGTATGTATTTTGATCAGTTTGAGATTCTAGTAAGAATCTTCGATTAAGGTCACTGGGAGGGCTTAGAATTTTGATGGAAAAATCATAATAGTGCTTAGAAGTTCAGGAAATGTATTCCTTTCCTGGAGTTGAGATTAAACATAATATAATGCAGATGCTGTTGGATACAGAGCCCAGATGACAAATGTTTTATAACAGGGACTTAGGGAATGGAGAAAAGTAAGAGATACATCGTTTCCAAGGCCTTCGTTGAGAGCCGCAAAGCACTCATAATACTGTATGTATAATTTGGCAGGAGAAAGGTGAGATATTTGTGTGTATATTAGTATTGTATATTTTTCACAGGGTCCAACTGGATTTATGGTGGCCTGGTTTATAATTCATTTGCCTTACAAGAGAGTGAAATGGAGCCTCATTTGTGTAACTAATTTCAGATTTCTGTTCTAAAGTTTGCCCATCGCAGCCACTATTCAGGTTGTTTGCATTAAAAAAAAATTTCTATCTTTGGCAGCAGTTACTATTTTTCTTTTACAAAGTCACAAGAAAAATCTCCATTGTTTACCCTCATAAGAAATGGTGATTCGTATTGGAATGAGATGTTCAAAGCCTTCAAAGTGGAATAGAGACAAACCTTTATTTTGCCTGAAAAATCTACAAAGGTCTTGCATTTAGGATGTACGTTCAGTATCCCAAATCCAAATGTGGAAGTGTAATTTGGACTTGATCTCTCTTGAAACTCTTAATAAAACTCCCCCTTTGGTCTGCCTGCTGAACGTGAAAAATAGTGCTTTTTGAACTGCAAATGATTCTTTTTGCCCAAATTCAGAGAGAGAGAACAATGTTAAGGGGTATCCATCTATCTATCTAAATAAAGTCTTGGAACAGAGGAATATGAATGTTGTGAGGTATCTGACCTGCCTGACCTCTACCCAGCCCCACAGTTGGGTAGGGGTGGGAGATGGTCTATCCTAATCCAGCTGATGGAACATGCAGATGGCTTGGCACTTAACAAGTGAGCTTAAGTACAGTGTTGCTGAGAAATGAGATTGATCGTGATGAAAGAAATAAAAATTTAAAATATCCCCTGGTAGGGAAAATTTTTCTTTTTATTTCTGCATTTGAATCTTTTAAATACTGTAACTTTTGGGGGAAAGTTATTGAGACATAAAAGGAATATTTGAACTGCTTTGGAGTTTATGATAACCACAGTATAATACATTATCTTGAAAGCCTTTATAGTATGCAGTTACAAACTTCCAGGAAATCTATTAAAATGCAGCATTAATTAACATAAACTTTTTATAGTGTTACTAATATTCTGCAAACAACTAAGAGTTTAAAAGCCCTTTTTTTTTACAGTCATTTCTTGCTGCCTATACACCATGATCAGAGTGAATTATAGGGAACGCTAAAGGAAAGAAAGACATGAATTTTCCCTGATTGTCTTGAATGGGAAATTCACCTCAATATTGGCCTTGAATGTGCACAAGTGTGAGGACAAGATGTGCCAGGTTGCTTAGCATCTTCTATGCTTATGCAACTGACCCTAAGCAAAACGCTAATGTTTCAATGCCTGTTCTCCCAAATGATGATCAGTAACATCTTTAAGATCAAAGGAGCGCCTTGAATTCTGTGCGACCAAATTTGGCTGTGTCTTCTTGCCCCAAGTTTGCCGTGTCACCCTGTCTTACCGTGCTATGGACTCTGTTTAGAAAATCAGGGATGTGTCAACCCATCACAGAAACTGAAGCAGTATTTTTATTTTCTGATCTGGTTCTGCGTTGTACTGGCAAATCTCCCAAACCTGAGTCATGACCTTTCTTTGAGGGATGTTTTTCATTTCTGTTTTGAATCCCAAAGGGGAGGAGGCGTTTCACTATCTATGCCCAAAGGGCAACACGGTCTCTATGCAGGAGTGGAATGAAGATGATCCAGCCTGGAATTATCCGGCCGTAATTACTTCCCCACCATCCAAGCTTTGCTGTGTGTGCTCAGACACGAATCATGTGGGGGTCCTTAGCTTCCTCCATGTCACTGCCTGTCCTCTGTAATACTAGGGCTGTGATTCTGGCCAAAGGCTCCTTATTTTCCTAGGTCTTTGGTGTCATTGGGTTAAGACTGATGATTTTTCTATTTCAGTACATTCTTCAAACTACACTCTCATTTTCCTCTTTGAAAAACATTTTTTTTTCCCCAGGTCTCTTCCTTTGGTCTGTAGAATCCTTCAAAAGTCTCTTGCCATTCTGCTTTTCCCTCTTCCTTCATCGCTCGATTCTCAATCCGTAAGGGAATGAGATTCTACCACGCTGATCATAAAAATACATTACTCTGGTTCCATCCATGTCGTTGCAAACGGCAAGATTTCGTATTATGCTGAGCGAAATAAGTCAATCAGAGAAAGACAATTATCATATGATCTCTCTGATATGAGGAACTTGAGGGGCAGGGTGGGGGGTCGTGGGGGGTAGGGAG